>JBBPMY010000266.1:0-21927 GCA_038090615.1 Phylloporus gajari | reverse complement strand
GATACTCCTTAGAAGAAAATCCAACAGTTCTGAACTAAACTCTGCGCTGCCAAGATCCAGAAAAAGTGACCCATGGAACTTGGATGACTGAAAGAACGCGACAAGTGCGCGGAGGTGAGTATCTGACGCCGAGGCGAAGTTGCAGTACAAGTTCCGAGGGGCCTCGAAAAGATCCATTCGCCTCCAAAGTAACAGCGCCCCGCAGGTGTGATGATCGATATCTGTCCAGAAGGTGTTGGGCTGGAAGAACGTTGCAAGGAAATAGTAAGAAGTCGCGATTTCTCTAAACAAGACAGAGACTTTTGTCATAGTCAAAAGCGCATCCTGAGGTAAGAGTGAAACGATTTCTCGTAGCAATTCATTGGGAAGCATTAATAAACTCGCTGTCGACTGTACAAAATAAGCGACACAGCTACAAATGCAATTGGACACGACACATACGACGTCATTGCTCTCTTCCGGGTGGTTAGACTTCGAGTACATGAGATGGACCAGAGGTTCTGACGCAAGTCGCACAATCTTCATCAGCCTTGGATCAAATAAGCTATCCTCGCGACGTTTATGAGACAGATTTGGAGGTTCTGACGCAGAGCGCGATCTTTTGTTGGGCCATAAAGAAACGAGATCACTTTCCATCTGACGTTTGAGCCCCTGGCTCGTGAAATGAGTGATTAACATTGTATCAGACGAAGGAAAAAATTGTTTGTACCCTGAATTTCACAGCTACATTTTCCACATACGGACGCTTGATTTGCAATGACACCAATTCCTGTATATGGAGGATAATCTTGCTAATATTGTTGCCCATGGCGAGTTGAATGGTATGGATGGTATGGATGGGAGGATGGATGCACTGTATTAATATTGGAAATGAGGCTAGTCAACCCCCTCCATGATCTCCACGATGTAGGAGGCCCATTTTAGATGACTGTATTGTCGGTAAAGGTGGTGGATCGGAATGCACCAAGTGATAATATTGGTAATAGGGCCGGCTGACAATGATGTAGGTGACGTTTTTAGACGGTCCTATTATAACCGACGGGTAAAGGTGGATATTAAGATGAGCTGCGGTTTGTGAGTGATTGTAAACTCACATAACTCAGGTTTCCGCGACCAACAACAAGGCCACTTTGGATATGCATTGACGACCTATTGTAACAATGTTGAACACGGCATCGACTATTGTGAGCAATGCGCTCACCATTCCAAACATACCCCGCCGCAAGCAACGACCCGATAATTAAATTCGGACATAAGTGAACATATTTAGGACATAACTAGATTTAGATAACTCTATTGTAATGGCCGAACTTACAATTCCGTCGACTGGTAACGAGGACCTGAGAGATAAAACAAAGTAAGTTCAGCTCGGTGCAGCAACAATGCCTTCCAAAAAACCACTGTCCGTTCCTGCTTTCTATAACGCAAATGAACCTCCTCAGCTACCTCTCATATCTTCTCAAATTCAGATGGTTCATCGTAGCGCATCCTTGGTTAAGGTCACCGCGACCGAGGAACTTCCTATCACTAAACCACCACCCCTCCCCACGTCCACCAACTCTAGAGTTACTATCGGCCCCAACACAATGGCACCTGTGTTTCGCGTTGCAGGCACTACTCATGGAACCGCCCTACAACCTAGCAAAAAGGGGGTAGCTTTCGCTACGCCTGAGCACCTGGAAGCGGATCGTGGGCGATTAGAGCATTCACCTGCTCCAAGCGAGTCCTCCCTCTCCTCCCTCGTGAGCGACTTTCTCGACAATAGCAAGATTCCGAAACCAGGAGGCGAGGCAGGAAGACCTGGATGAGGAGGATATAACCTGGAGGAACAAATTGGATGGGGGGAGATCGAGTTCAGAAAGCTAAGGGTCAGTAGTGAAGCCACACGCGATTCAAATACTCACCATCTTGCAGCGTCTGGCCCACAAGTTAATCAAGAAGCACTTGGACGTATCCCAGAGCAGGAGCACCCAATCTCTCTCAGCAATAAAAGCTGTGAAAGAACAGGTAAGCTAATGCAATTGTGTTGCCCAGATGCATGCTTACCTCCTATTAGATGCTGAAAATGTATCCGGTATTGGATTCTTTCGAGAACTGCTGGCCAGTAGATGATTTGATTATGCTGCGACTGAAGTATACGTCGCAAAGGAGTCGACAAATGAAGCGGATGGAGATGGAAAGGAGTACCACTCCACCCACGAAATCTCAGTAGTCATACATGTACAATAGAGATAGCAGGACATGATTGTATCTATCGATGTGCGACCACACTGTCACTGCTACCTATGAGATAGAGGAAAGGGATCAAAATCAAACATAGCTGGCTTATATACTGGAACGTACGTGCTGTTCCCACGCAACAGTGAACCAAGGTGACGTGAGTTACGTAGGGTTGTCTACGCAACTACACAATAAGGGGTAATCAAATCAACATTGGACGAACAATAATACCCAAGGACAATAACCCACCTTGGATACGGAACCTAAGTGAGAACAATAATTGCTCGTACTTGTGATACAAAAACGACACAACAATTTCCTGCACTTTTGTCTTCAATATTTATATGACAAGATGAGTGAGTTCACTCACGATAACATACAACTTCTCAGTACTACAAACTTCAACACCCCGAATGCTTCACCTAAATATATCTCTGTCGTCTGACAAGTATAAAGCAGCTGGGCACCTCACTGGCCATCAAGATGCGATTTTGTGTTTAGCCGTTGTGCATGCAGGCAATTTGCTCACGAGCGGCGGTCAGTTTTGTCTGATCTGCTTGACTCTTGAAACTAACATTTTAATAGGGTTCGATGGGCTACGAATGTGGGACCTACAACAAATGGCCCAGTTGGCAAAGCCAACACAGATGTGTAACCCTGGTGATCCTATTACTTGCTTGATGTGGCTGTCTCGCAACAGTGAAACAGTACTCTGTTCAGGGTCGGGCCTCGGATACCTCATGTTGTGGCAACCACAGCAGAGTGGCTCCGCAGAATTTCGTGAAATATTCTGCCGACGTATCGGTACTGGACAGGAAATCATGAGCATGAATCAGTACAATGTTGATGGTAGTACTCGCATCATCACAGGAACGCGTGACAGGCGCGCCCAACTCTGGACTCTAGACTCCGAGCTGAACATTTCAAATGTTTTCAGCGTGGAGATTGCAAATTCGGTTCCGCGGGCTATGTATTTCCACGGGGCCAATATCATTACTTTGGGGATGTACGACGGAGATATGTAAGTCAGTTGTGTCGTTGTAGAAACTGGTGCATTGATAGGTAACAGACTCACGCTGCGAAGTACCGACGGCTTACTCCTGGCGAGTAAGTCAACCGGTCTCATGATGTGAGCTACCATCCCATGACCCCGACAATAACTGATGATATTGCAGTGGTAGTGCCGCCCTAGACTCAGCAGGGGGACACTTTGTCGTGGATAACGCCATGAGCGGATTCAGTTTACATCGTCTAGATGATGGGGCCTGTATTCAATCCTACAACACTAAACCAATGAAAACATACCCCAAGCAAGTCGCATTCATTGAGAAAGGGGCGAAGATAGTTGGAGGGGGAGAAAACGGAATGGTATACGTATTTGATAAAGCAACTGGAGTACTATTTCAACACTTGCTGCATTTGCATATTGGACGTGTCCAGACAATCACAGTAAGTACCCAGAATACACGTTGGGCACTCATACTTACGTTGCTAGACTCACGAAAGCCCAAATTCCTCCCTCATCGTCGCTGCCACCTCGAGTAACGAAGGAAAGGTTCACATTTCGCTCTGGAAACGGATGCATTCATCTGTCACCGCGTCAAAGAGCAAGGCAATCACCTTTTGGTCGGGTTTGTGCATGATTATCCAAGTCATAACCCATCTAGTGACCATCCTAGCGGTGATGCTATTCCTACAAACAATGGTGAGTCCTTGAAAGCGAGTAAATGTATAAACTCACCTGAACTAACCAGAATCCCCACCTTCGCGGAAGAGACTTTCGCGATATCGCCATATCGGGCTGGCAAAACTTTTGGTATAGATCAACTCCGGAGGCGACCTCAGAGGCAGAGATGAATAAACTACAGTTGCTGTTGCAGCAGATGATTGAGCAACAGGCCCTGGTTGTTAGGGTAGGGGGGGACTGGCAGGAGGACTGGCCGAATCGTGATCAAGGGTATGACGGAAGTAAGACTTTCACGCACCAGGAATTCTGGGATGGCGACGAGGATATTGAGGGAGCTAAACGCAAGACATCCACCATGGACGGTGGATTGAACAGCATTGCTGAAGAGAGCAATGCACTCGCACTCATTGGCGAACCTGTGTACGAAGGTCGGTTCTGATTCTGAAATGTGAGCGAATGGACATGGACTTACCTACAACGGTTTCAGTAATCTAGTTCTCTAAAGAGACGTGAGCGAATGAATTAGCCTATTATCTATTAGGTAGTTAGTACAAGACGTGGCTAGATAAACCTGACTTGCCTACCTGGACCCTACAACACCTTCGCCATGAACTGATCATTTCCCGGCAATTCGAAATTGAACAACATCGCCTGCAATGCTTTTATGCCAACGACTGGTTACAAAATTCATTGTAAGTGTTGGCATCCAATCCAATAGTTACAGATCCAGTACGATACTACTACTACTATGCTGCCCTACGATCTGGAGTTTGTGGTAATGGAGTGGGAAAGAGTGTTTGTGGGACACATATTGTGGTGAAACTCTCCTGATTAAAGCAGACACCCAGCATGTAAATCTCCCGTGTTTGTCGGATCGGCCAGTCGGGTGGGTTCGGGCAGTTAGGCCTGATAGAATTGGACTGGCCAAAGGATATACAGATGACTGATGGAACCAAGTGGGCCGAACACTTGTATTATACAAGGTGGCTTGATAAAATCAAGCAGGCCTACAAATGGTTCGGGTGGGCCTTGTCTGATGGAATCAAGTGGGCCTGTGTATCGGGTGGGTGAGAGTGGCCCGATAAAGCTTGTTGGCCCATAGATGGGGTTGGTGACACTGGCCTTATAGAGTCAGGTAGGCCTGTGTATAAGGCAACTGAGAGCAGTCTGATGGAAACTAGTCGGCCCATGCATAGAGTGTGTGATGCTGTCCTGATGGAACTGAATGGGCCTATGAGTAGTTCAGGTGAGTGTAGCCTGATGAAATCAGCAGGCCTGTATATAGGGTGAGCAGAAGGGTTCCGATGGAATCAGGTTGGCCTATGGCTGAAGTGGGTGAGAGTGGTCTGATAAAAGCATATCAGCCAATATATGGGTCAGTATATTGGCCCGATGAAATCAGGTAAGCCCATGTATAAGGTGAATAAGAGTGGACCAATGGAATCCAGTCGGCCCAGATGATGCTGGCCCGATAAAATCAAATGGGCCAATAAGGAGTTCGGGTGATTATGGCCCAATGGAATCTAGCGGGCCATTGTATAGTCAGTGTAACTGGACCGATAGAACCCGGTCAGCCCTTGAATGGAGTGTCTGCCACTGGCCCGATGAAATCGAATGGGCCTATAAATGGTTCAGGTAAGTGTGGCCCGATGGAATTTAGTAGGCCTGTGTATGGGGTGAGTGGGAGTGGTCTGATATGATCCAGCTGGCCCGTGGAAGGGGCGGTTGATGCTGTCCCGATGATATTGAACGGGCCTAAGAGTTTGGGTGAGAGTGGCCCGACAAACTCTAGCGGGGCGATAAAATCTAATCGGCCTGTTTAAGGGGAAGCTGTTAGAGGCCCGATAAAATCAGATGGGCCTATATGTGGTTCGGATGAGTGCGGCCCAATGAAACCTAGTAGGCCTGTGTATGAGGTGAGTGGGAGTGGTCCGATAGAATCCGGTAGGCCTGTGGATGGAGTGGCTGATGCAGGCCTGATGATATCGAACGGGCCTAGGAGTCCGGGCGATAATACCCCAATGAAATCCAGCGGGCCCATGTATAATGTGAGTGTGAGTGAACTGATAGAATCCAATAGGCCTGTGAATAGCGGTTGATGCAGGCCTGATCATTCCTAATGGGCCTAAACGTTCGGGTGAGAATGGCCAGATATAACCTAGTGGACCTGTACATAAGTAGTGAATGAACTGATGGAATCCAGTCGGCCCATCAATCGGGCAGTTGATATAGGCCCGATAAATTGAATGGGCCTATCAATGGTTTGGGTGAATGTGGCCCGATGCAATATGGTCGGCCTGCACATGGGGTGAGTGGAGGTGGTCCGATACAGTCCAGTCGGCCTGTGGTCGGGATGGGCGATGCAGGCCCGATAACATAGATCGGACCTAAGAGTTCGGGTGAGAGCCGTCTGATATAATCCAGTTGATGCTTGTCTGATGGAATCAGGAGGGCCTGTGAATAGGATGAGTGAGAGTGGCCCGATAAAGTCGAGTCGGCCTGCAGACGGGTGGGCGATGGTTATCTGATCATATTCAATGGGCCGGCGAATGGTTCGGGTAGGTATGGCCCGATACAATCAACTCGGCCCACGTCTATGGTAAGTGAGAGTGGTCTGATAAGATCAAGTCGGCCTGTGGATGGGTGGCTGACGCTGGCCTGACAGAATCAACTCGGCCCACGCATGTGGCGAGTGAGAGTGGTCCGATAGGTTCAAGTCGGCCTGTGGATGGGTGGCTGATGCTGGCCCGATGAAATCGTATGGGCCTATAAGGCGTTCGGGTGATAATTGTCCGACGAACCCGAGCTTGCAGCCTGTTTACTCAATAGATCGGGCAAGTGGTTGGTTATGCTCGTCGGATCGATTAAAATTGACTTATGGGCGATTCGGGTGTCCCTTCCATGATGCGGCGTTGAGATGAGTGGATACAATGGGTGTTTTTGTAAAGAACAATTTTATTTCTGAGAATCGGTGCTTTTAATTACGATGATTGGTTCTGCACCTTGTTCAACATCTCCAGAAGTAAAATATCGTACCGTAACAAAAGTCGATGATGTTCTGCCCGCTCCTTGATTCTGGAAAACGAAGCCGCGAGGGCATTTCGAATGTCCTCCGAATGTCCATCGGATACCCCTTCGTCCAATCTAATTGGCCAACTAAGTCCCTCCATGTATTCACCAAGTAACGTAAATACTGTACTGTGTCATCATCACTATAATTCCGATCGTATTGAGCGCGTACCTATCGGATCGGTCCTTGCATCATCTAGACCTGCTTGCTGGACGACTTTTCGGGCTCTTTTCCCGCCCTCGGACACTTCATTTGCGAGCGTATGTGTTAGTTTCCATCGCATTAACAGTGAACCCGTGGAATACCCACCAATATCGAGTAGATTCTCATTTCTAGCCATTCGAAGAGTCTGGTTGACGGGATCCACTAATCCCTCAACTACGTCAAGCGATGGAGACGCAGAGCTCCCGAAACACTCGGTCTCTTCCTTGAGAGAGAAAACGCTCCCCATGAGATCAGAGCGGCCCGAGAGTTTGGAAATGTCCCCGAATAGAATGCGGGGAGCTGTCGTGCAGTTGAGAATGTCGCCATGGCATTCTGGGAGCTTTAAACACACCATCTGCGTCTAACTGGAAGGAATAACCCATTGGGAGTGAACGAGCCGGAACTTGTTTGAGATATGAGCGTTTACACCGTGATTGACCCGACTGGATACTCACCATCCTCATCTAAATGGAAGGAGTCGCCCATAGGGAGTGGGTCATCTAAAGGCTCGTCATCCTCGTCCAGCTGAAACGATTTCCCCATGGGAAATGGATTATCCGATACTTCGTCCACTCCATAAATGTTCACCGTAACACGTATACCGAATACTCACCTTCTTCATCCAACTGAAAGAAATCCCCCATAGGGAATGAAGTCCCTTTTGGCATTGGCGACTCCGTGGCTATCGGGCGCAGTTGCGATTCAGGATTAGTATCTGATGAGAACGGCCACTACTCACTGCATTCGCTCAACTGAAATGAATCCCCCATCGGTAATGGGTACTCCGGGACAACGCCTTTGGTTGTCAGATATTCGGTATCTTCTTCAAGGTCGAACCCATTTCGCATCGGGAGATCCTCATCTTCTGGATCATCGTCCAATGAAAATTGGGCCCCGAACCCGTCCGCTCGGCTTAGGTCACATATAAGCCGAGTAGTTCGCATGGAGCGGGTACACTTACCTGACATACCCTGTTCCATCCAGGTCGAAGACGGCTCCATTTGGGACTGGGGATCCAGACATCGGCGTTCCTTCTGCAGGGATGATGAAAACCTCTTCTAAATCAGACTGAGTACGTGCAATGATTGAATACTGTCCACTTACGTTCGATGTTGAATCCAACTCGGCGTTCCATACTGCAGGTGATTGAACAAGACCTTGGTCGAATTGTAGTGGTGGGTAGGCGTGATAATGTGTGGGAAGCCCCATCGTCCACCCAATCGGGAATAATTGATCGGACAACGAATGCGCGGTCCACGCTGACAAGACCCACAAAATTTACAAGTCCGATCATCCACTCCTCATTCTCATTTCGACCATCTCATCCAAAATGCGTTTTTCAAGTGTTCCTCATGGCCTCGAACGCAACCGAAGCATCTCGTACGGTCGAATCAACCTGCAGCAACATACTGCAAAAAATCCGATGGGCTGAAGCCAAGGGAATTGCTGGGGATGAACGTGAACGCCGCTACTTGGAGACAAAGACTTATATCCAAGGCCAACTAGTACGTTCCCCTCCGTTTAAACTGTAAATGTCAATCGCTAATCAGAGTTAGGAAATTGTCCGTGGAACTATCACAGAAGGGATCGTCCTCCCTCTGTGGATGCTAGCATTAGAGACGACATTCCGGACTCTAGGTAATGCATCTCACCCCGACTACCACGCTCTCGCAAAAGGGCAAATCTGCTACCCTCCCGATCACCCTTGGATTCGATACACGATTCCAGACCCTGCCGTTCTTGCGCCACCCGCCCCAAACGTGGCTCCTCCCTCCGAATCCCAACCACCATCTACGCTGCCCCCTTCCCGAACTGCTGCTCAAGATGTACCGCTCACCTCCCCCGCCGCCATCGACGCCCCACCCCCCGGCACCCGTCAGGCGCCTTCCTCCTCCACCGCTCCCTCCAAACCCGTCGCCAAACCGGGAGGAATAAAGCCCATCGTCGCAAGAAAAGTGACTTTGGGGAGGCTGATTCCACCTGAGCCATCAGCAAAGAGAGGGAAGGGAAAGCAAAAGGAGACGACCGAAGCGGCACCTTCGGGAGACAAACGGAAGGTCAAGGACAAAAAGAAACGGCCCGAACCCGAGCTTGAGGCTATGGATGTCGACGAAGGTGACGAAGACATTCAACTAATTGAACCAGAAGATGTCCGTGGTCGGACTAGCGAACGTCGCCCTGGCAAACAGAGAAGCGCCAGTCGTCCTCGCCCAGCAGTCCGGGGCGCAACAAAGGATTCGAAATCCGATCCCGAACCGTCTCCAACCTCGGAGCTTAACGAAGCGAGCAAGCCCGACTGCTCGAATTGCACGAAGTATCGGCGTACCTGCGAAAAGCAAGAAGGTCTTGCATGCAAGGCATGCCAGTTCAATAAACAAAAATGCGACCATACTCCAAGACGCAAGAGGCGTGGGGGCGCGAGCTCTACTGCCGAACCTCGCGTCAAGACTCTGCCTCCGCAACCATCCGCTCACCGTCGGACATTGGTCAAGCGTCCAAGTAGCGCGTCTGAGTCTCGTGACTCCGAAGATGAAGATGCATCAAGTGCTCAGAACCAATCTGGTCGTCAGCGCAAGAAGACGAAGCTGGGTGAGGGCTCCGAGGATCCCTTGGATGATCCCCAACAGACGATTATTGTCCGGGGTCCGAAAGGCATGGGTAAGCATTCTGTTCTCATTATCACTTAGTTTTCTGACGCTCATAATACTAACGTAGCGTTTGCAGGGGTGGTACCCCCCCAGCTTCCACCCAACTACCACCGACCTCTCGTCCCAACTTCTCGTCCGCCTACTGCTCGGCTGACCCGCAACCCTATTGGCGAAAAGACGGGACCAGCAGCAGCTCCTCCCGTGGACCAAAAGGGGTTTGTCTCCCGATCTGAATTTGACGCACTCGTCGAACGCGTTAGGACATTGGAGGAAGCACTCAGTACGTTTAGGAGGGCCAGGGAAGTGGAGGGGTTCAGGGTATGTGCATCAAGTTCCAAATTCACGAGATCGACCTACCTAAAGTATCCGTTTGAACACCAGGGGGATGTCACCACCGACCAGCGTGCCATCTCCATTCACAACGACACACCGCAGTACACATCGGCGAGCCGCCCCTCCACACCCACCAACCAGGGAGCCCCGATACTTCCATCTTCTCCTACCCCTCGTGCAACGTCCACTCACGAGTCGCTCGCTCGGCACGCGACTCCGATGGAGCGCTCGGGCTCCCCAGTTCTAGCAGCGCAAGCAATCGAACATGAGGTACCTGCACAGTCCTTGGAGACTACCGTCGCCGACAAGGAAGGACTTGTAGCTGGTGACGAAGAAGGTATTGCAGCTGTGGAAGAATTGGAGTAATTCGGTTAGGTTGTAAGTATAAAGTTCGGACTGTCGGACATTTGGACGTAAATAGCAGTAGTTATGTTTTTGATTATGCCTCATATGCAACACATGTAAAGGTGGACAATGGAGAATACTATGAACTGAAATATACCGCTATAAGTCGCACCTGAAAAAAACTAAATGACCGCAAAACGACCAATCGACTACTTCGCTTTCTTTCTCTGCATAGTTCGGTCGACCTGCGAACCCTTGCGTTTGCGGTTCCCAATTCTCTCACCTAAGTGAACATCGGCGTCTGGTGGGAGCGGAGCTTTGCGGGCCCTGGTGGACCTCCGAGCACCGATGGTCTGAGCGTTTGGAATGTCGTCCGAACCTCGCTGTTCACGGTGTTGGGCAGCGGGATACTTTCCTTTGGCTTGTTTCGCGGGGATTGGTTCATTTACTTCATCTGCACCATCCTCAGATGCTAGTGGTTCCTCCAGTGACATCTGGATTTTCTTGACATCCAGTTCGTCGTCGTCCGAATGCTCGGGACCTGGAGACACGACATCCGATCGGGGGCCGTATGTTTTCTTGATTGCAGGTTTCAGAGGGTGTCCTGAGGGATTGGCTGCACAGTATCAGTCAGAGTGAGCAATACATCTCGATGCGAGAGACATACAGGATGACGCTTGATTGTGTACTACATTGTTAGGGCTTCGGTACGGCAACTCCTTGTATTGCGCATACTCTACTATCTTTTTTTCTTGGCCTGTCCGATCTGCGTCACGTCCGGGAGATGATCCAACGGCCTTCAGATCACGCATATCGTCGTTGCGCCCGTCTTCAAAGCAGTCGCTAGACTCAGAGTCGGAACTTTCCCTTTGACTCACCCTTCCTGCGTTCGATGGTCCCACCGCGTCGGGTGGGTTGTATGCGTCTGGACCGCTCTGATCATCAGGGGTGTCCGAGTCCGAATCACTGTCGGAATCGCTGTCGGCCTTGCGGGCCCTGACTCTGGGATGCGGTCGAGGCTTGGGACGAGTGGTCACAGCTGCGGGGTCAAATTCTGGGTCTTCAACATTCAGCTGGAGACGACCACCGCCGTCCAACCATTTCTTGAATCTAAATGCCTCTTCTCCATGCCACTCTTGCCGCCTTTGAACGTGGGACAAGAACTGCCGAGCCTCTTTCTTCGGCATCTTGCTCGGGTCCTTCGGGATACACCAGCCGAATGGAATATGTCACGACTCCAGGATTTCGTGCTCGGGTGAATATTCGGACAGCTTTGTAAACGGAACGGTTGCCTTAGGATTTCCGCAAGCCCTTCCTACACGCATAATATGATCAGCTGAGCTTGAAATCCAGCCAGGCTACTGACTGTAGTGTGCGGTGAGATATCCTCGGACTAATGACAGCATCTCAGCCCGATTGCCATCGTCGAACTCGGGCAGCTGGATTGTTCCATCATCTGCCATAACCTTTCTCACATGAACCTCCCGATCGAATGTCTTCCGCCCACGAGCCTTGCTTGCTCCAAGACCTTCGCTGTCCCGATCTTCACTTCTTCGGTCCCCGTCCTCCGAACCTTCGTCTTCGGGCTCGAAGCATTTTCTTACGTATGGATCGAAGTACTTTTGAAGCTCTTGGTCCTTTTTGAATGTCGGACCATCGTCGATCTGGGAATTAAAGTCGTTCCTGTTGGAATATTAGCAATGTCCAAGAGCATTCATTGACTTACACAGTAGAATATATGTCCCCGCTCTCATCGTCTTTCCATCCAGCCAAAATCACCAAGCGAACTCGACCCTTTTTCCACATCTCTTCTGCAAAGTTCTTCATCACACTGTGAATGCTCCTCTTCGTGAACCTAGTTAGGTATGCATTCAATGTCGGATCGGATCGGATCGGGAGTCGCTCACCGTGCTTGAGCATCACCAGGACCTCCACTCCTGTTCCATTCCTCAACTGTATCTTTGGCATCAGCTTGCGTTGCTAAAGAGACACCTTCAAGCACTTCTTTAAGTGTGGGCTGGTAGCATTCAATCAAATACTGGCCGTCATTTCAGTCTTTTACCAGTTGAATGACGTCCTTCTTGTACATCTCCTCCAACACCCTGCGGGCAGTCCATTTTCGTCCCAGCAGAAAGCCCTTCCTATGCGGCCTCACTCTACCCTTGTTCTGAAGCCATTTGTGATATATCTACCAGAATCAGTTCCTTTTCTACCACAACATTTGATCGACTCACATTTGCCTTTGTCTTCCATGCCTGGCCTCGAACTCCCTTGTGGCATGCAAGGGATTTCAGATCCTTTCTCATTGCCTTCCAGAGAGTTTTTTGTTTCTCCTTTTCTGCGTCCTTCCATTCCTGCCATCTAGATTCCAGGAGGACCAGAGCCTCTTTTGGCAGACCAACAACATCATTTGGAAGGTCCTCCTCTTCATCCGCAACATGTCATAGCTCGTGCTCAAAGTTTTCTGATCCTTCTTGATGTAGGGCTTCATTGTTATCAAAGCTAGGAGTAGTATGGTCTGACATTTGCAAGCAGTATTTCAGGATGCAGTCGTGACTTGTGGGGGAATATAACAAACAATCTTTGACTTGAAAAATCACAATGTCCCTCAACACCGTTGGATGACCCCTGAATATATGGTCACGGAGTTCAAATTATTGACCCGACCCCCATTTGGTTCCATAGGCTTGCTCCGAATTTCCAAGCGGTGCCAATATTGACATCGCTAATCAGCTGATGTCAATATTGGCATCGGCTAATTATCCGAATGACTTGCTGGTGGTATATCTGACTCCGATCACTTGAGGCACACATGATGCTCCATGTGTCATTTACGTGATCATGTATTATCCATGGAACGAGTTTTGAATGCAATGCAAAGTGTCCTGTCACACTGTTCAGCACTCAAGCATGTTAAGAAAAGGCAGCAAGAGAAAGATAGCTCCTCGGACAGTCACTCGGGCTACTTGGCAAATCAAGAAAACAGCCAGAGGTAATAGAGTGGACTTGGTGAGCCTTCCATCCACAGGAACACCAAGAAGTTCGAGAGGAAATGAACACCATTCACGCCATCAATCAAGCATTCGGTCATCATCCCGTCAAAGTCTAAACACAAAACCTAGTTATGATGAACTACTACTTGATCTGGAGGAGATAGCACCCCTGAGATTACCTCCCAAAAATGTACGTAGATTGTCCACTCACAACACCAGTTACTTAGCATCAAATAGAGAACAAATGATTATATGCGGGAGTGGGTGACACACCAGGATACATTCCTTCATAGTCTTCTTGACATGGAAGCTCCTCCAGACCCACGAACATGTGTACTGTGTGGTGGGGATGGTGTATACAGGTGCTCTGATTGCTTTGCTCAACCAGTCTATTGTACATCCTGTGTTCGCAAGCAACATCTGAAACTCCCTTTCCACCGAGTTGATCAATGGACTGGAAGTCATTTTGAAGAGTCCTCACTTGCTCTGGTATGTGATCATCTCACAAACACAATCCCAGCACACTTACATTGTCTAGACTGGATTTCAACTGTTTCTCGGATATAGAGGACATCCTTGTCCAACGGGACAGCAAGGTCAGACCGGAGACGGAGACCCTTGGGCTGATGATGATAGTGAATGGGAAGATGTGAACAAGGATATTATGCCACCCCAAATCCGACCGCCTGCCAACTCCGATTACCTGACAGTGATTGATGTCACCGGAGTCCACTTCATTAGCGTGCACTATTGCACCTGTGGTGGGAGTGATCCATGCTACCTCCAATTATTCAAAAGCAAGCTATTCCCAGCTACTTTGCAGCAGACCAAGACTGCATTCACATTCGGAGTGCTAGACGACTTCATTCGGGACAACCTAGAGTGCGGGACATCAGCTCTAAACTACTTCAGCAAGTTAAAGAGAGTGACTTCAAATACTTTCCCACACATGGTTCCAGTACGTCATAAAGTAGTATCTGGAGAGTTTGACTAAATGTGTGCAGGACCGATACAGAGAATTACTTCGGGTTGCGCGTCAATGGAGGTTGTTGAAGCTGATGAAATGGAATGGCTTTGGGCATCGGTCTGATAGTCCGAAGAGCGGGGAATTGGTGTTATTCTGTCCTGCCTGTCCGCAACCTGGAGTTAATACCAGCCCGTCCGATGCAGAGGTGTCCGAGTAAGTTGTCCGAATGTTCGGGATTGATTGTTGTACGGTCTTTATTTTCAGCTGGAAATACACACGAATGGTAGTCATGGATGGTAACTTCAAGGCTGAACATTTGCAAGAGAAACGCCCTGAAGACCAAGTGTGGCTCATGGATGGTTTGGGGTATATGGTTGGAAGGTCGGGTTATGAAGATTATCTAAAGGCAACCAGCCACCCTCAGGAGGCATGTTCCGTCAATTTATCATGCCCCCATTATTCAGAGAACTTATTGAAGCCACACAGAAATCTACTTGCAGTAATCATCGGGCTGTGAAGCAAGCCAACTCCAGTCGGGGACATTTGAATGTCACCGGGATTGGGGCGACCGCCTGCGCTCGGCATGGCTGTTACATCCCCAATTTGGTGGTAAATTTTAAAAGAGGAGAAGGGTGATGATTCCTTAGTTATATGTCTTCGGAGTTCACTGAAAGTTTGGCAGCCAAAAGGAGATGGACTATTCATTGACCAAAGCCTTGTCCTTCAACATGGGGAATATGTCCAGAGTCATCACATTCTATGACATAAACTGCGCATACATGAAGAAACTGAGATCTCGGGTGCGAAACAGTTCAGGCCTAGAGCTTCGGGATGACATGGAAATCATCCCGGGGATCGGTATATGGCATGTACATGGGCATCGTCCGGAATGTTATGCACGCTACGCTCCTCTATTCATTCCAGGATCGGGCTGGGTGGATGGAGAAATAATCGAAACCCTATGGTCGACGCTGAATATCGTATCGGTTTCGGCTCGGGGTATGTCAGCACCGCATCGACAAGAATTGCTGGACTTCCAGATGAATGACTCAAATTTCATAAAAATGGTTCGGATGTGTGAGTTTGAGTATATTTTATGAAATAACAATCAGTGGTTCTAATGGATTGCAGCTCGAACACTTGGAAAGAAACTAAAGACTGCGAAGGAATCTTCATCATCGGCATTATCCTTTTTCAAGGACCTTGATTCCGATATCGCCGAACATGATAGAGACAGGTGGGAAGAAGAAGAGAAAAAGGCATTAAGAAGACGCTTGACTGACGTGTCTGCGATGGATATATTTGAGCTAAAGTTTTCCAAAGGTCAGTGAAGGTTAAGCAGCACTCTGTCCTCTATAATAACTTGTCATTAGCACCCAGTATTCGGGGGGTCGAGTTGGAAATCCTCCAATCGGGGTCGTCTACAGCTCCCGATGTTCGGAGCGCTACGACTTGGATAGCCAAAGGACTAAAGCTTGAGGAGTCCCAGATGATTCTTCAACGAGAGATAGAAAGGTTAGGAACCGGATCTACAGAAGAACAACGCCTTGGGGTGGCCCGCAGAGTCAATCGAATGTCGCAGGAGGTCTCATCCTTCTTGTCCGAAGCTTTGCAGTATATCGGACCAGACCATTCGGATGATATTGACCCAATGGGATCAGACGAAGCAGAAGATGTTGCAGACGAAGACATTCTAGATCGGATGAATAATGAGAGGCCATATCAAGTTTCCCTACCACTCCCTTCATCTTTCGGGGGAAACAAGTGCAAAAGGATCGGGTTTGAAACACTGACTGAAGTCGAGTTGAGGCTGCGACAAGGCCAAGCAAATGACGCCCTACACGAGCTGAGGATGGCTCTGGCAGACAAGGCAGTTCTGTACCAAACTCAGGTCCGGCATGCAAGGAACTATGAGTCTCGCACCAGGGCCTCGGTCAAGGTTCGATCGGTACAGGCGCAAGTTCGAAGACACGTCTCCGTTTACCGAAAATGCCGGCGTGCTATGGTGGTTCTTGGAGCAGATCAAATAATACTCGAGAGATACAAGACTCTCACAGATGACCAGCTCAGGGTGGACACAGTGGCTTTATCCCCAAATGACAGGGGACTTCGGCATGAGCATTTGGCATGGTTCTGGTCCATGGATATCCTCCGGGACAGCGACAGAAATACATGGATGTCCGAATGTACGTGATACAGTAATTTCATCCCGATTCTAAAGCTGAGATTCCGTAGTTTATCGAGTCCACTGGTTGAGAGCGAAGGCAATGCGAGACAGGTGGGCCGAAGAAGTTGAGCTGCTATCTGCCGAATTTCAATGGACCATCAACTTCTTTGATACTCGAGCGGCAGAATGGGATAACCGGCGAAGGGTCAGCTTGGAGAATAATCAGATCGGCCCTGCATGTTATGCTGCTCGGCAAAAATCGGTTTACTCGAAACTCAGAGATCAGTGCCGGGAGGAACGGGAAATGTCATTGAGACGAGCTAAATAATACCCTATATACTTGGGCTCGGTCTTAAATATAATTCTAGCAGTTGGTATGGTGTTGGTTTCCTGGCGCTACTCAGATTATAGCATGCCGGTTCCATCCGATCCCTCGGTAATCGAAAACGCTCGGATCATAACGGGATTTTGTTTATTACTAGAGGAGGTCTGCTTTGTTCCCCACTTTCTCATACATCATGGTGCTCCGTTGCCCCCCGATTAATCCTATTATTTCTGAATCATCCGCACACATGCTTTTATTATACTATGCTTGTCGCCTTGAAGTTGCTGGTGTATCCCTGAGGAAAATAGATGTAGACGAATGGCCCCGAAATTGGCACCGAAGCCTTTGGAGTGACATTGTAAGTCGCTTTATAAGATCACAATCGTCATGCTCTTCTCAGTGATTGACATTGTCATTACAGAGGCGGTTCTCCGATGCTCTCCTCTTAAGCATGACACGCACAAAAATGTTTACCATGATCCCCGTGTGTCTCAGCGCCTTTTACAATGAGGGTAACAAAGCGAGTGAACTTGCAATTGCACTTCGGGCGTTTCGGGATTCTGATTTCCATATCATTCATGACATTCCGAAGTTTCTTCCATCTTGGAGAGTGAGGGGAGACACCCCTGCAATGGGATTTCGGCATCCCTGGTGGAGTCAAGAGATCCCTAAATATGGCGGGAGCAGCCAGGATCAGTGGATACCTGAGTCATTGAGTGATGCAGCGCAATTTTTTCAGGTGAGTAATGGACATTTTGGGATTTGCATATATTCATTGTAGCAGGGGCAATGGCCAGTGTCCTTCTCACCTCTCCCATACCCAGATCCATCCACCCAAAAAGAGCTAGCGGATTTATTGAACCGCATTCGGACATCGGAGGCTGAGCTGCAAGAGAATAAGCGGAAAATTTATGAAGAGTGTCAAGTATTTATTTCCTTATTACGGTCTATGCAGTCCAATGATTAGCACGATGTACACGAGGTTACCATCAATTCGGATCGGGTTCCCTTGCCCACGATTTATTTCACTCAGAGTATTAAATCTACGGCACACACGCATTTCCCTGTCCCATCCCATGGCCAACTCACCTTCATCACCCCTCTCTCCTGACTGGGCGATGGCCCTGACAGATATCTACACATCTTATATGGTCGGGCGTTTTCGGCACAAGTTGGACACTACCTCTCCGAGTCCATCTATTCCACGCGGTGAACCGCTACAATGCATTTGCGAGGCCGATCGCATGGTTGATATATTGGCATCAGCCTTCCGCAACCGGGGTGAGTCCGAATCTTACATCGAGGCGTTTTGTCCCCATCATTTCCAAATTTATATTGCTAGTGACATTACACGACATTGACGTGATCGATTTGGCTCGCCTTCCGCGCACAGCACCAACCGAAGACACTGTATTGCTTGTAGGGTGTTCCAATGGCTGTGAAGAACCGCTTCGGGACAACCTCAAAGAAATCGAAGAGCCCGCAGTTATCGCAGATCGGACAGGAAACATAATAGTTTGGTACCTTCCGAGAGGTATGAGCAGTCTGAATCAGGTGAGTCTGCAAATGCTGTATGTTTTTGGACTAGAAAATTTAATAGGATGTTTTCTGGAAATCATTTCAAATGCTCCATAATCCACTATCCCGGAGCATAATTCGGGGGTCTAAACGAACCAAGGTACCTCCCTGGAGGAATTGGGCTGAATTGTTCAGTACAAACGCTGAAATAAAGGGGTACATTGATCTTTCCCCAGCATGGTTTCAGCAAGGCCATTCTGTGAGTCCATGGATGAGTGGTGGAAGGTGCCCAGTCTCTTTGAGTCTCATCACAGGACATCCCGGAGGTATCGCGGTTGCTGAAGGATAATCGGGGTGATAACGGGACCCGAGCGTGGCTGTCGACCATCCGAGATCATGCAGTTATTCTAGGAGGGGCAATGGCCATAATGCACCCTGAGATGTACCGAAATGCGCGGCAGGCCATGGTAGAATTGGGGCGATGGGCCGAATGTGATCCCAATGAAAACAAAAAAGAGATCCGCAAGGTCTTAGGACTTTGGCCGACTATCTTCAGCGTGATGTCGATCATGGTAAATCGGGCGACTCCATTCCACTTTGACAAGATGGGAAGACCTCAGTTCCTCGATTTGCTGGTGACAGTAGGCGAATACGAGGATTTGGATATGGTCATTCCGACAATAGGGATGAGGCTCCGATACAATCCAGGTACAATCCTAGCTATGTCCGGGCAGCTCCTAATGCATGGGGTGGGAGTGGCAGAAGGATCTCGAGGGATAGTATCCTTCTACATGAGGGACAGCATTCATAAAATGGTGGGGGTGACCCAATGTAATTACGCTCACGTTCAGTCATGGATGTAGTCGTATGATTAAGACCAAGTAGGATAGACGTAAAATACACCGGAAGTGAGTGTGTATTAATGTGGGTGAATCTCAGCCGAAATCATCACTATCTCTGGTTAGAATCCGTCGGACCAGGATTACCCACGAGGCAAGCTAAAGTTACTCCCTCAATGAGCAGACTGGATGAGGTCGGACCATTCTCATTCATCCTATACATAGGCCCATTTGATTTCTTTCGGGCTAGCATCACCCGCCGCATCCACGGGCCGACTTAATTCTATCGGACAACTCATACCTGCGCTTTTCGCTGTCGCATCGGGTCGGGAATTCCCGAACCATACACCCATCCAATTTATTTGATTAACCATGCTCACCCAAACCACCCCGTAAACCCATTGAATTTATCAAGCAAGTGTCATCCGCCATTGTCATGGACTGACCTGATTCCATTGGATTAATGATAGATCGCACTCACCCGAACCATTCATGGGTTCATCCAATTGCGCCAGGCCGACACTACGCATCTCAATTACGGGCCGAGTGGATTGCATCAAACCAGCCGCGCTCACTCTCACATGGGCCCGTTTAATTCCATCGGGTTGGGTTCACCCGAATTACCTACAGGCCGACGTGATGTCATCTGACTATGCGCTCCCTTTTCAGGGGCCTGCTCGTTTATATTAGGCGCGATCCACCCGATCCACCCATAGGCCCGTTCAATTTAATCGGACTATTGTCTCTCACCTCATCCTTCGGGCCGACTTGATTGCTTCGGGCCAAAACCACCCAACCATTTCATAGGCCCGCGCAATTCATCTGGCCAGCACCGCCCACCGCAAATGTGGGCCGACCGAATTGTATCGGATCAGCCACATCCACCCTCTAAATAGGCCCGTTAGATATTATTGGGTCAGGTTCGCCTGAATCATCTATAGGCTGACATGATGTTATCGGACAATGCGCACCATTTGCAAGAGCCCACTCGTTCCCATTGTTCCTGATCCACTCATAGGCCCATTCAATTTAACTAAGTCATTCTGACTCGCCTCATCCATGGGGCCGACCAGATCCCATCAGACCGATCAAACACGCTACATACCCAGGCCTACTCAATTCTATCGGGCCAAACCCACCCGAACCCTGATAGGCCCGGATGTTTTTATCCGGTCAGCATAACCCACCCTATATATGGGCCGACTGGATTATATCAGACGAACCGCACCTTGCCCTCTACACGGGCCCATTTGATTCTATCGGACCAGGCCCACCCGAATGATCCATAGGCCGACACGGTTTTATCCGAATTTGTACTTCTTTTGCAAGGGCCTGCTTGTTACTGTCGGACCCGATCCACCCATAGGCCCATTTGATTCAATCAGGTCATCCCCGTTCTATTGAAATGATCAAATAGGCCTGATACCCAGGCCTACTTGATTCTATCAGGCCGAAATCACCCGAACCTTCAATTGGCCCGTATGTTTTCATGGGTAGCGTCACCTACCCTTTACACCGGCCTGTTTGATTCCATTGGGTCATCTTCACCCGAGTCATTTATAGGCCGCCATGATTTAATCGGACTGCACATACGCGCCATGCGGAGGCATGCCCGTTTCCATTGGACCTGATATACCCGACCCACTCATAGGCCCTTTAGATTTAATCAGGTCATCCTCGCACACCTCATCCATTGGGCCGACTGGATTCCACCGGGCCACTAAAACTTCCCATACTCAGGGCCGCTTGATTCTATCGGGCCAAAGTTTCCCGAACCATTCCGAGGCCTGTATGATATCATCTGGACAGAACCGCTCCCTGTATACATGGGCCGAGTGGATTGAATCAGACGAGCTTCACTCACCCTCTACATGGGCCCATTCGTTTTTATCGGGTCTGGTTCACCCGAACTATCTATAGGCCGGTGTGATTTAATCAGACCACACACACACACCCCAGGCATAGGCCTGCTTGTTTACATCGGACCTGACACACCCGAACTGTCCATTGGCCCGTTTGATTTAATTGGACTGCTTCCACCCGCTTCATCCTTCGGGCCCACTAGATTCCATCTGCCCCTGCTCACCCGAATGACCCAGAGGCCGACCTATTTTCATCGGGGCAGACCCTTCCGATCCATCTATAGGCCTATTTGATTCCATTGAGCCACATTCACCAATACAAAGATTCGGCCCACCGGACTTCATCAGTCATCTGTATATCCCTTGGCCAGTCCGATTCTATCGACCCTAAATGCCCGAGCTCACCTGATGGGCCGGTCTGACAAACACGGGAGATTTGCATGCTGGGTGTCCGATCATATCAGGAGTATTTCACCACATGGGGTCTGTGGGAAAAAGTCGGACTTATAAACTGGAACGAGTTGGCAGCTGAGTCATCATCGCAAGTTCCCGGCGGAGTTTTATCTGAGTACGTTCCAGTTTATAAACCCATCCTCGCATTCAAGCGAGTCCTTCTTTCCCATTAGGTAGATTCTATGTATTAGCTGATTAGAACAATGTAAACATGTACTACGCTTAAACTACCAACGGGCCTCACTACTCCCGGCGTAGCGTGCGGGTGAACGTACTTTTGCTTGAATGTTTCGTTG
>JBBPMY010000265.1:0-22015 GCA_038090615.1 Phylloporus gajari | reverse complement strand
ACATCCTAAGCCCTGAGCACATGCACCACGATGCCAGTTACCATTCCTCACCAGACACAAAAGGATAAAAAAGGTTCTCTCGCTGTTTCTCTGAGTGGGTGTCCTGCCAAAAGCAATCCATGAATGTAGAACCACCAGGAAAAGACTTCCCACAACTGGGATAGAAATCTGTAAATGATCATTGAGATTCTGGGGTATTTTTGACGTCTGCCATTTCAATGTCTCCCGACTCATCACCAGCAGCCCTCCAATTGAATCTGGGGACAAAGGGATTTTTGAGATCAGCTGAACATGAACCTGAATTTGAGTCAGAGTGGTTGGATGGGTTGGATGGAACCAGAGAAGGTTTGAAGGGCGAATCCAGGTTGGGAATCTGGTAAAGTGATTTTGAATGATCCTTGTGCCAGCTCATGGTGAAGCAAAGTCCCATTGGTTGGTTCATATGTTTTAGCACATTCATCTTGAAATGGAACTTTTTTCTGCACCGTGAACACCTGATTTTCTTAAGTATTGCACGATTTGTTTTGGGCTTGGGCATTGTGTACTCAGAGAGATTTGGAACGTGGGATAAATGACATAAGTTTGCCTCATGTGTATGTGAATGTATGTATGTACTAAGGTTATCAAAAATGAAGTACAACCAAGTATGAGCAACCCCCAGTTCCCTCTATGACCTCAATCTCCTCTCCAACATACCACTCAAAAGAGCATATTGGATGAATTTTTCCATCTATCCCCATTTATGACATTCAACAACCATACAATCTTGCCCATTTACCATCCTTCAAGTTCTGCACTCCCTGCAGCCTTGGGTCCGAATCAAAAGCACCTGCGAACTGGACTCCCTGATTGTCTCGTGGATTCCCCTATGAATTTGGCACATGCCTACCCACATAAGAGCTCTGGAGCTCTCGGCTTTGATGACCCAATTGATATTTCAGAGTCAATCTCCAAATCAGCCTACGAGGTAAGTTGAACAGTATGCCTTTTGATTTTACTCATATGTTTTTGCAAGGAGCATGATAATGTGCTCCCCACAGTCCCTCCTTTACACAGCGCGAGGGAAGCTTACCTCTTATTAGAGACAGCTCAGGCTGACTGCCACATTTTCCATACACACAAAAAACTCACTCACCAAATCATCCACCACAACATCCTCGTTTTACAATACAATTGCATAGCCTTGGAAAGGGCACAGAATGACATGTGGGCTACAGACTGACTCATCAGGCATGTCCATTTGGTGATCCGGAAAAGTGGACACACTGCCGCATTTGAATGCAGCATACAAGAAGACCCTTTGGAGTCATTGGCATATACCAGTAAGTTGCTCAGTCTGAATGACGACATGCCTGACCCTCTGGCTTAGAACTATCGGGTCCTTCAATAGATGTTGATCTCACTTAGCTTGGTTGTCTGCTCAGCTTCATACATACAATGTGTTGTCTCACTCTTAGTTGCATATACTACATTTGTTGTTGTATGCTGTCTTACTATACTTGTTACTCTGTGCAGTCTGCAACAGTCAAGGGTGTGTAATACTTATGTGAGAGCCATTTGGAATATTTCCTGTGTGTTCGGCTAAGATGAGGCAAGTAGTGACAGACAGTGACAGGTAGTGATAGGTGGTGACAGGGTGGTTACAGACAGTGCTCAGCTAAAGTACTGTAGCCTTGGCTAATGGTGGAGGTTGTTTTGCTGATGAATATGACCACCACCAAGCCCGTTGCCATTTCAAATGTTCATCAGTAAATTTGCCAGTTGTGCAATGACTGGATATGCTTTTGCTATGCTGAACGTTGATAGCTTGGTCTTGTCCGAATATAAAATGAATGCAAGAGGTTTTCCCTGAGGATTGGGGAAGTCGGACTGCAAAAGAAAGGTATCAACACAAAACAAGATACGATAGAATAAAGTGCTTACTTGGGCATTCCAGAACACATCAGCTGTCCATGGTTCATCAATAAACTGCACAAATGTGTTACCATCATATTTAAAGAGCTGCTCTGCATCAAAGATGGCGTGGGGTCCAATATGTGGATGCCTCAGCAGATCAATCACCCAGTCCCATAATGGACAAGAGTATACATCAAATTGATGCATGTCCTTTCGAAACGGTACAGATATGGTAGTACATTCAAACTACACCATATATATGAGATAATCGACATATGCACAATCAGCAGCTTATGAGCATAAATCAATGAGAAGCACCTCTCCATATCTCATTGATTTCCTTGTGACTTGTGAGCGTGAATGATTCTTTTCCACTGATGGCATGGTGTATGAGATTAATGAGCTTGTTGGTCTCATCCTTGTTCAACACAGCATGGAGTGTCAGCTCTGCGATCTCAAAATTGAGACAAGAGCGAAATGGTTTCCATGGCTGATCATCACGAGGGGTGCAAGGCTTGTTAGATGCCTGGTTTTGCTGATAGTCTGAGAATTGATGGACTTCCTAAGCACGGCCACTATGAGGGTGATACTCCACCTTGATATCATCCTTCTCATTATAATTGGCAGGCTCTCCATCTAGAGAAGATCAGAATAAGAAAGTAATGTGTTTCCATTCACTTACCATGTAGATCAACATCTGGAACATTGTAATCCGCATGTCTGTGTACAGCTAAAAAGGGGAATTAGTAATAGTCTGACCAGTTTATCAATAACTAGCTCAACATATGTGTTTGTTGAGATCATGAAGGACCAACAGTGTTATTGGATTGATTGGATGGATCGCCATTGGTCGGTCCATGTTGCACTGCATGAACTTGAATATACTATTAACTCTTCAAAATAAGCAAACAGAATAACTGCACTCACCAAGCTTCCATGCCTTTCATATTTCCTTTGCCAGTTGTCTGTCTTCCTGTTGCTCATGCAATGCCTTTGTACATGTGCACTTGTGTGTCACAAGCCCTCACCAGTTGAATGCTTGATTACAAGTCAGGCAGCAGACCTTCTTGTCGACTTCCTTAGGCATTTGATATAAAATACAAAGTTAGATATGTTCAAGAAATATGCAGAGGGAATGGAGGAATGGGCAAACACTGCAATCAGTTGCAATGATGTTTAAAAGTCTGCAGCTCCGATACAATCACAATTGCAATTGGATGGCAATCAACATTGCCATGTGATTGCTATCGTCACTTATTGCAATGGCCCAATCAGATTTCTGACATTCTGCATCAATATCTTTTTAGTTTGGGTTAGACACAGATGTAGTGAAGCAACTCTCAGAGATTGCGCCAGGACTATTTGCATGCTCACTGAGTCACTGGTGATCAATGGCCCATGCATGCTGTCCGTCTTTCACCCAACTACCCCTGACAAGATGTTATAGATTTCTCTGATCTTTTCAACATGATATCCTTCACCATAGTATATATACATGACAACCCTATTATCCCACAAGACATTCTGGCTCTTCAATGATATCACTTGCCAATATTCTTGGCTACAAGATTTTCAACAAGTAATCATAAATAAGACTCTTATTACTGACAGATGAGATGTTCAGAGATCAGATTCATAATGATCTGAGACAATTCCCTTTTCTCTATTTCTGGTGTGTATTTAGGATAGAACTTTGTGAGTGCTTGAGCAACTCTGATGGATGTTCCAGATGAAATGTATTGCTTAGCTGTGGTTTGAATAGGATCCTGAACCTTTTGCTGGTGTAGAAAGAAGGAGTGTTCCAAAATCAAAGCAAAACCTACAAATATCAATTATTATGGAAAATGATATTATGAAAATCTGACCAGTGCCACTCCTCAAAATCTTCTTCCATGCACCAAAAGGAAGTGAGATCTAAGTTATGTCAAGTAGTTACTATGGGTATGAGGAAACAAACATACATCAAGGGCTGAACTAGATAGCATGCTTGTGTTTGCTAAAGCCTGATCATTACATGAAGTCATATGCAGAGAAAAATAGTGTATAATAAGAGAATTACATCTGGTGTGGAAAATGACACCTATGTAGTCTAAATCAAGTTGTTTAAAACATGAAACAAAAAAATGACATACAATCTGTGACATATTAAAAGAGATGAATAAGATACAATGATATAATGAAAAATGAAACCTCATCCATACCTCCTTCTAAAATATAATAATGATTATGATAGGTAACCTTGTCAGAAATACACAAGGACTTACATCCTAGTGTATAAGTTGAGTATCTAGTGTCATATATGATAATAGAGACATACCAGCTATATATAGTGAGATAAAAAAAGAATAAATAAATTTCATACCTGCTATGAGATATGAAGTTTAATAGAGTGAAAAGAATTAAAAAAATAAACATACATTCTAAATATGACACCATAAGTGGAATTGTTTGTTAGCTTGAATGATTAGATATATACCATCTATAATAAAAAATATAAACAAATCTTAAAAGAAGATACAACAAGAGAAGTACATACAAACTAATGATAAAATGAGATGGTAATGAAAGGAAAGCATTGAAATCATTGTCAATTACCCATTAGCAATCAGACCACTTACTTGCTATGAATGAGAGATCAATAAGGTGGAACAAACAGGCAAAGATCAGCACCATTCTTAACTCCTCAATGACAATCAGACCACCTACTTGCTGTGAATGAGAGAGCAACAGGGTGGAACAGATAGGCAGAGATCAGCACCATTCTCAATTCCCCAATGACAATCAGACCACTTACTTCCTATGAATGAGAGAGCAACAGGGTGGAACAGACAAGCAGAGATCTGCACCATTCTGAATTCCCCAATGACAATCAGACCACTTACAAGCTATGAAGACAGAGCAACAGGGTGGAATATACAGGCAGAGATCAGCATCATTCTCAATTCCCCAATGACAATCAGACTACTTACCCACTAAAAATGAGAGAGCAACAGGGTGGAACAGACAGGCAGAGATCAGCACCATTCTCAATTCCACAATGATAACCAGACCACTTACCCACTATGAATGAGAGAGAAACAAGGTGGAACAGACAGACAGAGATCAGCACCATTCTCAATTCTCCAATGACAATCTGACCACTTACCCACTATGAATGAGAGAGCAACAGGGTGGAATAGACAGACAAGGATCAGCACCACTCTCAATTCCCCAATGACAATCTGACCACTTACTTCCTATGAATGAGAGAGCAACAGGGTGGAACAGATAGGGAGAGATCAGGATCATTCTCAATTCCCCAATGAAAATCAGACTACTTACCTGCTATGAATGACAGAGGAACAGGATGGAACAGACAGGCAAAGATCAGCACCATTCCCAATTCTTCAATGACAATCTGACCACTTACCTGCTATGAATGAGAGAGCAACAGGGTGGAACAGACAGGCAGAGATCAGTACCATTCTCAATTCCTCAATGACAATCAGACCACTTACTTCCTATGAATGAGAGAGCAACAGGGTGGAACAGACAGCCAGAGATCAGGACCAATTTCAATCCCCCAATGACAATCAGACCACTTACTTCTTATGAATGAGAGAGCAACAGGGTGGAACAGACAGCCAGAGATCAGTGCCATTCTCAGTTCACAGATGACAATCAGACCACTTACATACTGTGGATGAGAAAGTAATAGTGTGATACAGGTAGATAGAGGTCAGCACCATCCTCAATTCTAATAACAATCTGACCACTTACTTGCTGTAAATCAGAGTGTAACAGAATCAAACAAACAGGCAGAGATCAACATTGTTCCAATTTTTCAATAGTGACCATTTCACCAACCTATGACAATTGTAATTGGATTGAAAAGTACTATGTGGCATACTCTAAAGTGATCAATGAATTACTAACCTTTGTGTGTGGAAACCATGATGCTGCTGTATCAAACAGCTTATTTTTTTCCTCATTATTAAATGTTGAAAGTGCCTCTTGTTTATCAGCAACAATTGGCAGTAATGTTCTGTCAAGGAATCAAATTCCATTAGCATCTATGTATACAGTTGCCTTCACTCACTTTTCCACACAATCCTTAATGCAAAACAACATATTGGAATGCTGGGTAGTCACTAGTAGCTTTTGCAAGCCTTCCTCATTCAATGCCTTTATGGTTCTCTCTAAGAGAGCCTGACATCCATTTTCAGGTTGATGGATGTCTATATCAAAATGAATAAACCAAGTCACAATAGAAAATATCACACTTACTCTCCAATTCCACATGATCTCTTAGGGGATACTCTTTTGTTCTCAGCCTTTCCCAAGCAGTGCTATCTCTCATCATCTCTTTCACATACTTCTTGACTCTCATGAGTTGCTCATCCACAGGTAACTTCCTCTCATTCACATTGAGTTTCCCAACACCTGCAGCCCATAATGTATCACATTTTGTGAACACAACCACAACAGGCACTGCAATTTAACAAGTGATTAAGATGTGAACAAATGATGATCCAACTTTACCATTTCCTGTGTCACACTTATCAAAAAACCTTTCCTCTGTACTTAATACAGCATGGTGGTACTGGTCTATTGGGATACAATACCTATTCAGCAAGGAGTTATCACCCATTTTCTGTTAGCACAATTAAGTCACTTCACCATATAGTGTGAATCCATTTCTTGAGAAAAGTGGTTTTTGCATGTTCAGTGACGAAGGTCTTCATCTGTTTGAATTCCTCAATGCCACCAGCCTCAAATCTGTGTGAGTCATGAAAAACAAACCCTAGGTTGCTTTTGAACACCATCTTGTTTTCAATGTTGTGTAGTCTGCGCTTAAGACACATTTGGCCAACATGGGATAAATCATAATGACCCACACTCATGTCTCTAGATTCCTTGATCTGTGTACGATTGACCTGATCACAAGCCATCAGTATTCTATGAGACCAACACTAGAAATAATCATACCTTTTTCCCCTCACCGTCGTAGATCTCTGGGTCTTCTATAGAATCACAGATTTTCTTGAGAATAGTTGTTTTGCCCGCATTTGCCTGGCTGATAATGAGAATTCTGAACTGTCCAAATTTCCTTCTGAGATCTTTGTTTTCCATGGTGTGAGCACTTCGATGGTTGTTCATTTGCATTGGCGGTGAAGTGGCAAGAGGGGAAATCCGATCTTCTCACCTCCCAAGATGGAACTCTGACAACACACACCCACTCTCCCCATTCAATGTAAAATTGCTATGTATGTCTCCTGAAATCCAGTTCTACACATTCATCTAAACTCTTGTAATGCTGCATTGGTCCATAGTACTACTACTTTTCTGCATATCTAATAATAACCCTGGTAGACATCCACTCTCACGAGCTTGCCATGTAGTGGCACATATGATTCAGCACCTGTCCTGTGGGACCTGTCAGTGTGCTAGATGAGCTGAGCTGAAGTTGATGGGAAGCAGAGGTGGGATACATACACAGCAGTGCTTCACGTGTTCAGATCAGTCCCAGACCCAACCAGCTGATACTGTTCATGTGTTTAGCATCAGATGCTCTCCCAGAAACCAGTCATGACTGGTGTGCTATTCCCATTTCTTATTGTGACGGACCAATCTGGATGACAGTACCAGAAGCACCAGTATCACATATGAGACCAGATGAGAGACATGCCTCTGTTGTATACATCTATTGGGTGCTCACCTAAGCCTAGCCCAACTACCTGTGCGATGAACTAGATGTCCGCTAGACCCCATCATTGCCTGGGGCATCATGGCATGAACTTGTATGATATCACATAGACCTGTCAAGGTGGACGACGCAAGTTCTATGCTTGGAGGGTGGGGTGGAACCTAAGGATGCTGTTCATTAACACTGAGGGTGGGATTGGTAGGAATGGACATGGAATAACCACTGAGTGGCAAGTGAGAGAAACATCAGCAAGACACAAAAAATGTACCCACCAGTGCATCTCCCTCCTGTGTGTGTTTGACATACTGGCAAGCTCAGGGCATGAGAGTGCAGGTCAAGTGTGTTGTGCCAAGTTTTACTACCGAGTCTTGCATATATTCCATATGGCTTCAGAATGAAACTGCAATGGAACAGTAAACTTGACAGTTAATTTAACCCTTGAATTAAACATAGGAACCATGCACTATGGTCCCAAAATCAATTGTTCTCAGTTGTGATGGTTCCAGTGAGGCATGACAAGTGGACTAGTTGCAGGATGACTCTGATGTGCCTTGGGAATGTTGGAGAGTTGCAACCTGATGGGGTAGGTGTTGTGCACAGCACTGTTTGTTGGATGAGATGAAGTAATGTGGCAGCGCCAATGAAACATCTCTCAACAAAACAACCTTCTACCCTTACTACCCACTCATTCCACCCACTCTTACCTGACAATCCTTGGTGGACACTACCTCCAAACACAAATTACATCCTCCTGTTGAGTCTTCAAGCTTCAGGAGGCATCTCTCTATAACTTCCACTAGTCCCTCTATTCACCCACCTTTTACACCATTTGTGGACCCTGTCAGATGTCACCACTCACCAACACATCCAACAAATTCATGCGCATCGCAGCATCAATTCCCTCAATCAGATGATGAGAGATAGGGTGGGTGTTGAACTCATTGTGACAGGATCGGATGATGAGACAGCAAGACCAGGAGGGTGAGTGTGACAAACAAGGAATTGTCTGTCAAGGCAATATGCTGAAGAGTGGATGGTCAGCATGTGTGCTGAGGGCATTGGAAAATGAAATCCATGTGTGTGTTTCCACTATCCATATAAACTGGGTGTCCGAAGCACAGACAGGTATGTGACATATGAAAAAAAAGTGTACATGCTCATGGGGCATCCAGATACATAGATCTCTCCAAATGAACCTACTCACTCCCATCAGACCATAGTCAATGGCATCCATCCACTCTTCCTTCCTCTGAACATGATCCACTGCATTTCTCAAGACGCCCCTGCAGGCTTTGAAGATACCTTGTTGAAAGGCCCATGGAGCGAAGATGATGGTGGTCAGTGCAGATCAAATGTTTTGTTGAGAGTGGTTGGGTGTTGTTCAAGGTCAGTCCACCATGCATTTGAAGATATACATCCACTAAATCGTATGCACAGCTTCCTGGGTATAAGGGCCCTATCATGGCAGTTGACTTCCATCCAAAAGAGCCCATCAGTGAGTGGTTTTTTTCTACTCGAAATGTCTTCTTATCTGTAGTTTGACCAGCAGTTTTGAGCACAGGCAAAGATAGGATGTGTTGAACAGAGAGATTGAACAGAGCTTGACAATATACATACTCACATCCATATCTTTTTGTCTTTGTCTCTAAATGCTAAGGTTCACCAACGGACAAAATATACATTGTCACAGTAAGATCTGGCCCTTGCTTTTACATGGATACCTTCATAATTCTATAAATGAATCCCTCTAATCTATGTAAGCCACCACCATTGGTAACATCTGGCCTCAAGTACCAAAGGTTTGTCAGGACATGTATCACCTCTTCGAGGCCTTACCTTCATAAGATGAAGCCAAGAAAAGAAGAACTTATCCTGTTCGACTGGAGACTGGGCCACTTTTCCGATGGATCGAGGGCTTGGCTTGGTCCATACTGCCAAAGTGGATTCGGCGCTATATTGCTCATTTCAACATATGTACTTGGGACCTTGCTAAGTATTGATACACACATACCCCTCTATTTGAGCTTCATGATGTGGCATTGCCACTAGTCATCCATGACCATTTTGCATTCGAGGTGCATGATCAGAACCTATCTCTTGGCGAGTACCTTGTAAAAGGGGCAGTAGTTGCTCTGCGTTGTCGTTATCCTGCACATGCAAAATAGGTATCGGTGCCAGTCCATTTTGTCCACCTAGAGTGACCCCTGCCCCAGATGACAAGAGATCTCTGGCTCTATCAAGCATGACAACCTCCATCTCAAGTACTGCCCTGTGCTCCAAGCCACAACTCAAGGTGGATTTGCCATCAGCCTGGTGGTATGCGCCTTCCTTGCATCGTGGACCTCCTCACTTGCCCCTGCTTCATTTCCCACATACACCCCACATACAGTATGGACCTCTGCCATTACTGTTTCCACCCTACATTCCCGGTTGTCTTGCATCAGCACAGGGACATGGAGATTGGTATGCTGTCCAACCCACTGGTGAGTTGGTCATGTCTTGGTAGTTTTGTTATGCTTTGCCATTATTTCACATTCGTTATATTCATCTATCAAGTGCTCCTTTGTATCCTTTTGTTGCATAATTTCTTATATGATGCTGATGTATTGATCATACTATGCACTCTCAGGTGCACCTTCCATGAATCTTCCTGTCAAATCACATCCACCCCACTCACACAGCCATACTATGCCTACACATGTGCATTCATCCAACTGTCCTTGGTACCCTCTGAACTTGTGCCTGGGCAAGGACGAGTATGAGCCTGGCCCTGATGGTGATAAGGAGATTGAGACTGATCATGATTACGAATCCACAACCACAACCACAACCACAACCACAGATTCAGATCTTCCCCCACATACATCTATCGGCACAGTGACCACGTCACATTGCATAGAGGCACCACAACTCCATGGGGATGATGACGAGACAGAACATGGGTCCACAGCATTAAACGTCCCCTTATCTGATCCTACCACACCTGTGAAACTCCTCCCTCAATTCATCACATCGCCTTCAATATCATCTGGCTCACCAGATCTGAACTGAGGTGGTCACAAACCTTTGAAGATGGTAGTGTTTCTATCATTGAATGGGTCATTCTGACAGGGATTGTTATCCCAAATATCTATCCTCTCATCTAATCAAGGGACGTCTATGCTAACCACCCCTGCAAGAGCAACAACAACAACCAGTTCAGTGTCACTTTCTACAAAGGTCACAAGTCCTCCTGGCTCTAGCGACAAGGATACTTTAGAATCTCCTTTGTAGCATGATAACCCTGCCTTTATGCTGAGTCTTTCCTCACCACCACCAACAAGTCCTGGATCTGCACTTCGCAAGGATTCACAGGGGTCCTGGGAACCTATTTCACCTTGCTCGTCTCTGTCCTCACTCCAACTTTCACCATTGGAAGGAAAGTCTGGGGAAACTGGACAACCAGTGGAGTCTCCTAAAGTAAATGGTTCATACCTTCCCAAGTGCAGATCGCTGTTGCCTAGTCCATGATGTGAGACCAGTGTAGATTCATCACTCTCCTCCAGTCTCTGTTTGCCTTCTAATAGCATGTTCTTATTCCCTCCTAAGCCAACAACATTGTTGCCCACATTCATGGTGACAACAGGTGAGAAGTGGAAGAAAACGTCAAGGACAAGGGAGATTGTGGATCAGCTAAGGTCATCTTCAACTGATGCTGGCAAAAGGGTGGAGGGCCAGGGCTGGTTGGCTGTGGGTGGAGAGGTGGTTGACAAGGCATCTGATCATTCTGTGGAAACTCACATTGCAGTACAGCTGTCCTTGTTGCCTCCACCCAAGTTGGGTTTGGATTTGACACCCTTGTCTGACTTGAGAAAGAATCACAGCCAGACTCTAGGTGGTTCTACTTCTCGTGGGTCTGGAGGGAAGACTAATGGAAAGGCAAAGGGCTCAGAGACTTACTCACCTACTTCCACCAGGACTGGGGTGATGACCTCAATCTACAGCTTGACTCCCTTTCCCATCCTTAGTGTGTCGCAGATGGTGTCTTCTAATCTCACAGGCCATAGTGCTAGTGACAGCCCCAAGATAAATGTGGTTGTAAAGATATCTCCAAACACATGTTCTCAACTCTTACCAGACACCCCAAAGGGTGGTATATTGCCATTGAGGCAACACTCTCATCATCCACTTCCATCATCAACCCATCCAACTGTGCATCTCCAGCCAGTTCTTGGTCCTCCAGTGCTTGCCGTCGTGGCTTATCCACCTCTGATCTATGTGCCTCAGTATAATCTCGTCCCTCCACACAGCCAAGGCAGATGGGTAGCAATGTATCCGGGTCATCCTGCACACATACCTGTGCACCCCGTACCATCACAGGTCCACATCACGGGTGTATTGGGGATGAGACATGTCAGTTGGTGAACAAGATTGATTGATGGGTGCATTTTGTTCATTTGGTTGGTGGACATAATCTGAGTCATCTGATGCATGCATGTGCAGTTTTTTTGTTCTTAACCTTGTTGATTTTTTTTTGGCTTTTGGGAAAATAATACTAATACAATGAGCCACATTTGTTCATGTGGATTTTGTCTTTTTGCTTGCTCTAGTGTCCACTGTAGTACATAGTCTTTCTATGAGTAGTCACTTGTCATTCCAAGTTGGTTATCATGTGATTGTGCTTTGTTGTGCAACATCCAAGGCCCAAGCAGACATCCTGCCAGAGATCATGATGGTAGATGCAACACCCCAAAAGATTTGGATCACACCTCATGTCCAAACACCCAGTAGCTTGACCAAGGACTCGTCCTGCTGCCTGCTCTCCCTGCCTGACTCCTACCTCTCACTCGATGGTATTGCCTTCTCAGCACAGCTCCTAAACCCAACAAGGCTGTAGAGGCATTTGTTGTAAAAGATAAAGTCAAGAATGGGTGTCAAACAACAGAACTGAGACTTGTGGGGAGTGATGGTTGGAGTCAGAACATGTTTATTGGGCTGATACAGCATGTATGTGTTCTCTCAGTCTTGTGTTCTGCACCAACATCTTTTTAGTTTGGGTTGGACATAGATGTAGCGAAGCAACTCTTGGAGATTGTGCCTGGACTATTTGCATGCTCACTGAGCCCACTGGTGATCAATGGCCCATGCACGCCATCAATCTTTCACCCAACTACCCCTACATCAAAGCTGAAGTCATCTATGCTATGCAGCACAAGTACGCGTGTACAGCAGTAGATGTCCTCACATGGCACACTCACCTTGCATTCATAGACATGCATGCTGCTCTTGCTGCACTTCCACACATGATTGAGATTATGAGCAGAGAACTCAGGTGGAGTTGTACCTGCCAGTGGGAGGAATATTCATGTGGGGTCAAGTTTCTGGGGAGTATGGGTCTGAGTGTTATGGGCCAAGCCTAGGCCTATCCCCAGGCATGGTGCACATGACTCAAGGATGGGTGCACATGGGTGCTTGGGCTGGTGGGTATATCATATGTGTGGGTACTGAATGTGCATCTGGTCAGCATGTCCTCATTCAGATCGTCACACAGCCAGAATAAATTCAAGGCTGGTGAAGTGGAATAGAAACATTGTCACAGTAAGATCTGCCCCTTGCTTTTACATGGAATTCTATAAAGAATCCCTCTAGTCTATGCAAGCCACTGCTATTGGTAACATCTGGCCTCAAGAACCAATGGTTTGTCAAGACAAGTATCACCTCTTCGAGGCCCTACCTCTATAAGATGAAGCCAAGAAAAGAACAAGAACTTATCCTGTTTGACTGGAGACTGGGCCACTTTTCCAATGGATTGAGGGCTTGGCTTGGTCTGTACTGCCAAAGTGGATTTGGCGCTATATTGCTCACTTTGACATAAGTACTTGGGACCTTCCAAAGTATTGATGCACACACCCTTCTATTTGAGTCTCATGGTGTTGCATTGCCACTAGTCGTCCATGACCATTTTGCATTTGGGGTGTATGATTGGAACCTATCTCTTGACGAGTACCTCATAAAAGGGGCAGTAGTTACTCTGCATTGTCATTATCCTGTACATACAAAACAGAAAGGGATGGGGTCTGCTTTCTTGATCACATACATGTCTTCCCTAGTTCTTCCAGTCTGGTGGTGTCCTAGAGGTAGACCATCACTGCACCAAGCTGGAACTGGTATTTTGTAGACATGAGGGGGCATGTGACCCTGTTGAATGAGATCTGGGTGACACACCACCCTACAAGGAGGTTGATGAGTGAACTCTTGCCAATACCAGTGTCTTCAAAGTGAATGACATGGAGGTCATGGGTCAGGACAGTGCATGGCATGAGTGCATGATCAATAATCAGTTGGCTCATTGCAACATCCCTGGAATAGTGAGTGGGTGTAAACGCATTACAGGTGAGCTTGAGCAAGGACCAGTGTGGGCTGATCAAGGTAGGAGTAAGTACTTGAGTAGTCAATGAGAATGTCCTGCTGACTGCCAGGTACTAATGTACACTGCCTGTGTGGATGCCAATATGGGAGTTGGGAGTTGCACATTCTGTGAGGAGTATGAGAGTAGTGTTGTCTTGTGACAGAATAAGCTGGTCTGATAATCTGATTGGGGCAAATCAAAAACTCACCAGCCAACAAAAACCCAGCAAGAACAGCAATGATAACATGGTGCCCCTTCAACTGACTACTCCTCGTCATTGCTCAGGACAGTGAGCTCATGCGGCCAGCCAGCTCCAACAAGCAGGGTGACACCATCCAGTGGTCTTGCTGGTCCTACAGCACCGTAGACTGGAACTACCCACCCATGCCAGCAGCATCCTACAATGCCCTCCTCATCTGTGGTGCATCACACTCAAGGTTTCTTTGCATAGCTCACTTGATGACAAGAGAGTGGTCAACGACACCCTCTTGTCCAAATCACCCTCCATTGCACTGTTGAAAACCACTGGCCAAAGCCCCCCCACTATCACACCTCTCTCCTCCACTCTCCTCTCTCCCATTAAAAGTGTCTCTTTTGGGCAATCCTCTTGCCCAACAAGGCCATCAACTTTGTGCACTGGGACTTTTTTGCCAGTTCAGGTGCCTTTTCCAAACAAGCAAGTCAGCCATGTATGTAGCTGCATGTCACAGAGTGTGTGTTGGAGCCATATGAGACAGCAGCAGGCTTTTCTGGGTGGTGTGGCCTCAGAATTGATGTCATTTGGTGCATGCAAGAAGATGATGAGTGTCCTTGAAGTGGCCATGCAGAGCAGTCATCAGACCTGTGGCACAACATTGACAAGGCAACCATAGACGAGGGGAGGGCAAGGTGGGCATGCTTGACAGAAGAACTTGTGGGGCTGCCTGGGATTGCCCTATAGTGAATCCAAGACAACAAGTCGGCAAAAGTGAGTCCATAAGCTTGCCAAGAGGTCTAGTGGGACCCTGATATTGGCACCAGTCCATTTCATCCCCCTAGAGCGACCCCTGCCCCAGATGACAAGAGATCACTGGCTCTATTGAGCATGACAACCTCTATCTTGAGTGCTGTCCCCCACTCCAAGCCACAACTCAAGGTGGATTCACTATCAGCCTGGTGGTAAGCGCCTTCCTTGCATCATGGTCCTCCTCACTTGCCCCTGCTTCATTTTTCATATACATCCCATGTACAATATGGACCCCTGCCATTACTGTTTCTGCCCTACTTTCCCAGTCATCTTGCATCAGCACAAGGACACAGAGATCAGTACACTATCCAACCCACTGGTGAGTTGGTCATGTCTTGGTAGTCTTGTTATACTTTGCCATTATCTCACATTTGTTATATTCATCTATCAAGTGTTCCTTTGTATCCTTTTGTTGCATAATTTCTTGTGTGATGCTGATGTATTGATCATACTGTACACTCTCAGGTGTGCCTTCTGTGAATCTTCCTGTCAAATCGCACCCACTCCACTCACATAGCCATGCTATGCCTACACATGTGCATTCATCCAAGTGTCTCTGGCACCCTCTGAACTCATGTCTGGGCAGGGACAAGTATAAGCCTGGCCCCAATGGTGATAAGGAGACTGAGACTGATCATGATTATGAATCCACAACTACAACTACAGATTCAGATCCTCCCCTGCATACACCTATTGGTGCAGTGACCACATCGTATTGTGTAGAGGCACCACAACTCCACAGGGATGATGGTCCACAGCATTGAAGGTCCCTTTATCTGATCCTACCACACCTGTGAAACTCCTGCCTTGTTTCATCACATTGCCTTCGATATCATCTGGCTCACCAGATTTGAACTGAGGTGATCATGAACCTTTGAAGACGGTGGTGTTTCCATCATTGAATGGGTCATACCAACAGGGATCATTGTCCCAAATATCTGTCCTCTCGTCTAATCAAGAGACATCTATGCCAACTACCCCTACAAGAGCAGTGACTACAACAAGTTTGGTGTCACTTTCTATAATGGTCACAAGTAGTCCTACCTCCAGTAGTGAGGACACTTTAGAATCACCTTTGCAGTATGATAACCCTGCTTTTACACTGAGTCTTTCCTCATCACCATCAACAAGTCCCGGATCTGCGCTTTGCAGAGATTCACAGGGGTTCTGGGAATCTATCTCACCTTGCTCATCTCTGTCCTCGCTCCCACTTTCAGCATTGGAAGGAAAGTCTGGGGAAACTGGACAACCAGTAGAGTCTTCTAAAGCAAATGGTTCATACCTTCCCAAGTGTAGATTGCTGTCCCCTAGTCCATGATGTGAGACTAGCATAGATTCCTTGCTCTCTTCTAGTTCAAGACTGACTGCATTTTCCTCCCCAACCTCTACACCTGGATCTGTGTCTGACTTTGGCAGGTCATATCCCTGTTCACCTTCTAATAGCATGTTCTTATTCCCTCCCAAGCTGACAATGTTGTTACCTGCATTCATGGCAATGACAGATGAGAAGCAGAAGAAGACATTGAGGACAAGGGAGATTGTGGATCAGCTAAGGTCATCTTTGATCAATGCTGGCAAAGGGGTAGAGGGCCAGGGTTGGTTGGCTGTGGGTGGAGAGATGGTTGAGAAGGCATCTGATCACCCTGTGGAAAGCCATATTATGGCACAGCCATCATCGTCTCCACCCAAGTCAGGTTCAGATTTGACACCCTTGTCTGACTTGGGAAAGAATTGCAGCCAGGCTCTAGGTGGTTCTACTTCTTGTTGGTCTGGAGGAAAGACTAACAGAAAGGCAATGGGCTCAGAGATTTGCTCACCTACTTCCACCAGGACTGGGGCAATGACCTCAGCCCACAGCTTGACTCCCTTTCCCATCCTAGAAGCATCCAGAACTTGCTGACTAAGACAAAAGAAAGAAATTGTAACATTATCCCCATATTAGGGTTGAGACAGTGATGAAGACCTCAAAGATCAAGAAATCCTCCACCCAGGGATTCTGTCATGTTTGTGTCAGCAGTAGTGTCAAAGTCCTCCTCATAAGGGGGGGAGGGAGAATGTTGGAGGCATTCTACTAGAGGTCGAGGTTGAGGTGGACCCCTAGAGGGATGCATCCTATTAGTGGTTGATTGGTGATGATGAGAGGATGAGGAGGAGCTAGGAGGGGAGTTGGAAGGTACTCGGTCTGGAGTACAGTAGTGAAGAGAGCAATGGGTGGTGGTGTGGCGAGAGCAAAAATGATGGCAGAACCCACATTGGTAGTCCAGGCAATCTACCTTCCAATGGCCTAGTCATTGGCATTGATAACAGGCCTCGTGCATACGGGGGTGGTTGTATGGCAGAGGCTCCTCACCATTATGGCTGGTCCACCAGTTCTCCTCTTGCTGGAGGATATGTTCTTTGTCGGAGTTGAGGGGAGAGGAGGAGGAGGATAGTGTGGATGGGGTATGGACTTTGAGTGTGCTGCGAGTGGGAAGAAGGGTGACATGGGCTTGTCTCTGTTCTGCGAGTTCATGGAGGTACTGCTCCAGGTCTTGAAGGAATTCTAACATGCCTAGCTGGTGCATAGCCTTGAGGAGGCTGTGGCAGGTTTTAGCATGAGCAGATGGGGGTTAGACATTGTCTAAAGAGAAGAAGGCCCTATAGAGGAGGATGAGAGGGGAGTTGCAACTTAGATAGGCGTAAATGGGTACTGTAAGGTGGTCACATGAGAGGTAGTGAAAAAGTTCCTCCTTTTGGTCATGGTAGAGGAGTTCCTTAAGGTATTCCCTAGCAAGGGGAATATTGGGGGTCACAACGGAGGCATAGGGCATGAGTTCTCATATGGGTTTGTTCCAGTCAGGTTCAATGATGATGGTGAAGGGAGGAGCAGCTTCAGAGAGGGCTGTAACAGAAGGTGCATCCGCAAAGCGAACAGTATAGGATGGGGTAACAAGGGCAAGTTCTTCTTTGGAGGAGTAGAATTCAATGGGCATAGTGAGGACAGGTGAGGCAAGCTTGGCGGTGGTGATGATGGGGTTGAAGTGGTAGTTCATACGATAGAGGAGAAGGCTTTGGGGTGGCATCTTTTGTAGTCATTGAGAGCGGCCTTAGAATGTTTGAGGTCCCACTCCAATTGCCACGAGTCTTCTTCGGCTGTGTACCCTTTCCATCAGATCAGGTATTGCTGTGACAACCGGTTGCCTTGATGCCTTAATATCTGCTCTATTTCATACTCTTCTTCGCCTTCTATAAGTTCTGGGGGTGGAGCCAGATAGTTCGGACCATGGACATCATTTTCACAATAGGGTGTGAGAAGCGAGGTGTAGAAAATGGGGTGGATCTTCTAGGTACTAGGAATGCGAAGTTGGTAAGAAAGTGGGGATAGTACCTTGGTGATGACAAAGGGGTCTTCTCACTTTGGTGTGAACTTTGAGTTTGTTGGATGTTTCAGGTTCCATACTTCTAGCCACACCTTATCTCCTTTGGCAAAGGGAGTGAATTTCTGTCAGGTACAAGAGACCATGACCTGTCTGATGAGTTCATGGGCAGCAAGGGCTTCATCTCGAGTGGTGGCAAGAGTTTTCAGGCATTGTTCTACAGTGGGAAGGTGGGACACAGGGAGGACAGTAGGTAGGGCACAGGGTTTGTAACCCATCATGAGGTAAAACGGGGATTGACCAGTGGTGAAGTGAGGGCGGTGATTGTGGGCAAATTCAGCATGGGAGAGCTTCTGTGACCAAGAAGTAGAGTTGGCACCATAGAAGATGCGGAGATAGGTTTTGAGTTCTTGATTTACCTGTTCAGTTTCACCATTGGTCTGAGGGTGGTAGGCAGTAGAGAGGGCGAGGTTGTAGTTGAGGAGTTTGCCAAGTTCTTTGACGAATGCAGAGGTGAATTGGGAACCTTAATCTGAGATGATTTTGTCATAGAGGCCAAAGCGTTTGTAGAGGTGATGAAGGAAGAGTTCTGCAATGCCTTCAGTGGTGATGGTGTCAGTGGTTGGGATAAAAATACCCCCCTTGTAGGTGTGGTCTACCACAACCAACACAGAGTTAAAACCAGTGGAGGGAGGGAGGCCAACAATGAGGTCACAGAAGATGGATTGGAATGGGTGGGTGCTGGTGGTGTGAATAGGAGTAAGTGGCAGGACAGTTGGGTGTGTATTGACCTTATTCTGTTGGCACACCCCACAACCTTCCACGTACTTGCACACATAATGGGCGAGGCCAGGCCACCAGAATTCAGTGAAGACAAGCTGTTGGGTTTTAAGGTACCCAGGGTGACCAGTGGATGTGTGGTCACGACATCATTCAAGAATTGAATGCTAGAGGGAGTCATCAGCAGGGATGTAAACACGTCCTTTATAAGTGAGGATGTTGTCGGTGACTTGCCAGTCAGAGAGTTGAGAGTGGAGATGGGGAGGAGATGAGGTGTTGGTGAGCTGGAGATGTTGGAGCATCAAGGGGTCGGAGGCAGAGGCAGAGGAGATGAGAGTATGGAGGGTGCTGTCAATGACATTGACAAATAGTGATGGGGGTAAAAGGGTGACTCCTTCGTTGTCAGTGTTGATATTGGGAATGAGGTCAGGGCGACGGGATAGGGCATCTGGGCCGGTGAGGAGTTTACTGAGGATGTGGACAAGGTGAAGGTCAAAGTCTTGGAGGTCAAGGAGCCAGCAGGGTTGGCGACAATTGAGGTTACAGGCCTCCTTGAAGTAAAGGAGGTTTTTGTGGTCAGTGAAGACCTGTATGCCATGGGGAGAACCATGAAGATAATGGCGCCAGGCCTTAAGTCCTCGGATGACAGCCAGGAGTTCATGGTCATAGATATTGTAGTTTCACTTGGCATCGCCGAATGTCTGGGAGAGGTAGGAGCAGGGGTGCCATTCTCTGTTGGCATTGGTCTGGAGAAGGATACCTCTGGAAGCGTATTTAGAGGCATTAGTGGTGATAGCAAAGGGTTTGGTAGGGTCAGGGAGTTGGAGGATGGGTCGTGCAAGGAAAAGTTTCTTCAGGGATTGGAGGGAGGTGTCACAAACAGGAGTCCATTCCCAACGGTGGTCCTTCTTTGTGAGGTTAAGGAGGGGGTGAGTGACAGTGGAGTAATCTGGGATGAAGCAACAGTAGAAATTAGCAAAACCCAGGAATGATTGAACATCTTTGGGCTTGGATGGGGGAGGCCACTTGGTGATGCCATCGAGCTTAACAGGGTCCATGGCAAGTTGACCCGGTTTGATGATCATTCCAAGGTATTTGACCTCAGTGGAAGTGAACTGACATTTCTCAAGTTTGAGATGAAGGTCAAGTTCAGTCATCCGTTGGAGGACCTATTTGGTCCATTCCATATGTGTTGCTTCATCAGGGGAGAAGATGAGGAGGTCATCCATGTAGATGATGAGCCACCCTTCAGCGATCATGTCTCTAAAGGAGTTGTTCATAAATCACTGGAACGTGACAGGGGAATTGCACATTCCAAAGAACATGATGGTGGGTTCAAAGAGGCCATGGTGAGTGATGAAGGCGGCCTTCCATTGGTGTCCATTCTTGATATGGACATTGTTGTATCCCCAGCAGACATCAAACTTGGTGAAGATATGGGCATCTTGGAGTTTATCAATGAGGTCAGAGATGAGAGGGAGAGGGTATGCATCTTGGATGGTGTGTTTGTTGAGGTAGCAGTAATCCTGACAGGGATGGAGTTTGCCATCTTTCTTCTTGACGAAGAAGAAGGGGGATGCTTGTGGTGAGGAGGAGGGGTGGATCTTGCCAGAGGCAAGGTTTTCATTGATAAATTTGTCTGCAGCTTTCTTTTCGTCAGGGGAGAGGGGGTAGAGTTTACTGATTTTCAGGGTAAACTCGTCTTTGAGGTTAATCTCATGGTTGTAGGGACGAGTAGGTGGGACATGGTTGGTAGCTTCCTTGGAAAAGACTTGGGCAAAGTCAGCATATTCAGGAGGAAGGACGACTTTAGGTTTGGTCAGCTCTGCAGCCATGGTGAGTTTGGTAGCCATGGTGAGTTTGGTGACTACAGGAGAGTTGACTAGGAAGTGTTTAATATCTCCCCAGATGATACGATGGATTACCCTGTTGGTTAGGGCTCTGTTGATGTAGGTGGATTCTTTCTCATAATTGAGGAATTTGAAGAGGCAGGAGTTATAGATGGCAGAGACATTGTGATGGTCAGGGATAGAATGTGAGATCCCTGGTCATGCAAAGTAGGAGTTGTGCCAATCAGTGTCTGATGCAAAGTCGACGTAGAGTTCTCTGGATTGGTCTGTGGTCTCACAGATGGAGAGGGTGCAGGTCTCCCAGTTGATAGTGGGGTTGGCATGGCGAAGCCAGGGGAGTCCAAGGATGATGTCCTTGTTGCCACAGTTCATGATGTGAAAGAGAACGCGGTGGGCGATCCCTTCAATGTTAACAAAGAGGGTAGAGGTAAAGCAAATAGCCCCTTCTTTGTTCTGGGTTTGGTCCACGTTCCTGACAGGAATGGGAACAGTGAGTTTCATAGTGGGGAGTTTATGCTTTCACACAAACTGCCAGTCAATGCAGGAGATATCTGCACCACTGTCTATGAGGGCACAGGCATTGACAGTTTTCATTGTGTGTGAGGAAACTATGAGTTGGACAGGAATTTGCATTGATTTTGTAGTTCTAGGGATGGTTACATTTACTCGAGCACATGTACTAGGAGAGGAGGTGGCTAGCCTCAATCTAGTCCTCTGTTCTAAACATCCTTGGTCACCATGAAGGAAATGCAGGTGACCTTGTTGTCATCCTCTATCTCTTCCAGGTGTGGAAGGTCCTCTTTTCGACCTTCTTGACATGGGGGCGAGGAGGAAGGGGTTTATCATTTTGGAACTTTTTACAGTCTTTAGCAGAGTGTCCCTTTTCTTGGCAGTGAAGACATCTTCCCTCGGCAAAGCACCTCTTGTGTTCTTCTGGAGTGAGCTTGCTGATGCAAACAGCATCAATATCCATGGCATTTGGGTCTCGTTCTGCCTTAGGAACAGAGAAGGAGTGATATGTGTGGTGGGAGGAGGAGGAGGTTCATTGACTGG
>JBBPMY010000264.1:0-22081 GCA_038090615.1 Phylloporus gajari | reverse complement strand
AGATCGTCAATAGGAATGTTTAGGATCATAGGATCAATTAGGATTAACACTAGGATCAAAATGTCATGTCAAATATTGATCATTAATGATCAACATGTGTCACTTATTCCATATGTGGTATATTAGGAATAGTGATTAGGATGATTCGCTAATAGTATGACAGATATCATTAGGATAGTTATCCTAATGACCTTTTAGTGTGACAGACACTACTAGGTTAATACTAATCATTAGTGTGATAGACAAATGATTAATACTTATTACTAATGTCATTACACTAGTAATTTCAACAGAGGCAACCGGTCGTCAAGACAATACCTGATCTGATGGAAAGGGTACACAGCCGAAGAGGACTCGTGGCAATCTGAATGGGACCTTAAACATTCAAAAGCCGCTCTCAATGACTACAAAAGATGTCACCCCAAGGCCTTTCCCTCCATCGGATGAACTTCCACTTCTACCCAATCATCACTACAGTCAAATCCACTCCTCCCATTCCCACTACCATGCCCATCGAATTTTACTCCTCCTCTGACAAAGAACGTGCCATCAGTGCGACCCACTCTTGCACTGTTCACTTCATGGAAACCCCCTCTTCTCCCACTACCTCTGTCACTGCCCTCTCCGAGGCCACTCCCCCTTCTGAAACCGTTGCCGAAGCAGGCTGGAATGAGCTGGCATGGGAACCTACACCTTATCCCTCTGTCGTCACCCCAGACATTCCCCTTGCTGGGGAATGTCTTAAAGAGCTTCTCTACCGCAACCAAAAGGAGGAACTCCTCTGTTATCTCTCCTGCAATCATCTTGCGGTTCCCATTTATGCCTACCTAGCTGCCAACTCCCCCCTTGTCCTTCTTTACAGGGCCTTTTTCTCTCTAGATAACATCCAACCCCCATCCGCTTGAGGCAAAACCCGTCGTAGTCTCCTCAAGGCCATGCACCATGTTACGATTTCTTTCCTTGTCTTAGTCATACGAGTTCTGGACATTATTTCTTTTCCCTACGATTACTCACTTCCTTTTAGTCATCGGCCTGATGACTCATCATCAATTCCTAATTGTAGCTCTTCCCTCATCTTCTTGAACATTCCATGCGATTCCATCGCATTCGATTTAGTCATCTTGCTGACCACTTCCTGTGTACAATCAGTTCTTTCATATTCCGTTGGTTTCTATACCATAGGTATATAAACCTTTCCTTTCTTCTCTCATTCCTTTCCCTTAAGCTAGTTCTCCTCAGAGTACATCCTGTATCTCTAGACTAGCAATTCACTTGATCTTTCCCTTCGTCGCCTCTCATCTCTTTGAGCCTCCACCCGTGCTCTGAATGGGAGCTTGTCCTTCGAACCTCTAGTCTCCAAGTACCAAGTTCACCGTCTTGTGAACAGTACCTTGGTCAGATTGGCCATTAGCCTTTCTGTCACCTCAGTCCCAGCAGACCGTTTGTCTCCTGGTCCTTTGGTCTAGTCAACACCAGTTGTCTAGCCATTGATAGTTCTAGTCGCCTAATCGTTGCCTAGTGACTCTGAGGCGCCTTACCACCGCCCAGGCTTTAGTACCCTTAGCCCTAGCTGACTACTGTCATCTAGCCTCAGTCTTTAGTCCACCACAGGTCCTTCTGAGGCTATGCTTTGCCCTACCTGGACCAAGCATAACACACCAGTTGGGCATGCTCGAGTTCCTTCAAGACCTGGAATGCTACCTCCGCAAGCTCGCGGAACAGAGACAAGCCCACATCACCCTCCTCCCCACCTGCAGTACCCCCAAGGTCCACACCCCATCTATGCCGTCCATGTCCTCCTCCCCTATAGGCTCCAACGAGGAATGCATCCTCTAATGCAAAGAAAACTGGTGGACCAGTCACAATGGTACAGAACCCCTACTGTACAACCACCCTCACATACACGAAGCATGTTACCAATGTCAACACTTGGGCCACCAGAAGGTAGATTGTCCAGACTACCAATGTGGGTACTGCCATCGCTTCCGCCCTTGGCACACTGCCACCCGCTGCCCTCTACATCACCGCACTCCAGACCACATCCCTTTCAACTCCCTGCCTAGCTTCTCCTCATCCTCTCGTTGTTGGTGTTCTACCACTAACAGAATACACCCTTCCAGGGGTCCACCTCATCTGCGACCTCTAGTAGAATGCCTCCAACATTCTCTGTCTCCCCCTTATGAGGAGGACTTCAACACCATTGCTGACACAAACATGATGGGCTCCCCCGGCGGGGGGTTCATTGATCTTTAGGTCTTCGTCACTGTCTCGACCCTAGTACGGGGGTAATGTTATGATTTCTTTTCTTGTCTTAGTCATACAAGTTCTGGACGTTATTTCTTTTTCCTACGATTACTCATCTCCTCTCAGTCATCGGCTCAATGACTCATCATTGTCTCCTAATCATAGTTCTTCCATCACCTTCTTGGACACTCCATGTGATTCCATCGCATTCCTTTTTTTCAGAGTGGAATACTCCGAACGGTAGAGGAAATGAGCTAAGTGGGAATACTCACTTAGATTGGAGACTTTGAGGTGGTAATCAAGGATAGGGTAGTGCTAGTGATAGCAAGAGAACAGAGAGATGGATATTCTGTTAGAGGAGCGACTAGGTAGGAGCTCCTCCTTTTATACAGTACATTGTGTTTGTATCTGTATGGTTGTTCTAAATATGTAGAACAATAACAGCCAATGGCAGTAAGCTCTCTTATCGTACTATTAGTAATAGCCAATAGCAAAACATGAGCAGTGTCATGTGGAACACGTAATGATCCGTTAAGATAGGATCATGTGTAATCATGCTTACTAGAAGAGATAAGATAGATAAGAAGATAAGCATGATCTAGCATCTAATTGATGCTGAATAATGATGACATAATCATCATTCTCAACACTCCTCCTCACTGTTCATGTTGGAAACTTAGTAAGGGTAAGACAGTCTCGTCCCTGTATGAATTTGATTTTACCCAAATTCTTTGTGAAGATATCTGTGAATTGCTGATTAGAAGGAACATAGAACAGTTCAACTTCTCCAAATTCCACAGCTTCACGGATATAATGTTGAGGAATACAAATGTGCTTCGTTCTTCTTTCTTGAACTGGATTGGATGCTATAAATATAGCTCCTTGGTTATCAACACAAAGTGGAACGTGTTTGATCGGGAGTCTCAGTTCTTCGAGAACATTTGTTATCCATTGGATCTGCTTGGTGCATTCTGTCATGCCGCAGTATTCTGTCTCTGTTGAAGAAAGGCGAACTCATCTCTGTCTTCTTGACAGCCATGACACAATGCCATTTGCTAAAAACATTGCATATCCAGTTGTAGATCTGGATGTTTCTATGTCGCCTGCCCAGTCTGTGTCAGAATAGGCGATTAACCTAGTCCGATCTCCTTCTGCGGAGTATTTAATGCACAATTCTTTAGAATGTGCGAGGTATCGGACAATTTGTAAACTTCTCATCAGATGTTCTTCTGATGGATTTGATGAAAATTGCGACATTTTTATTACTGAATATGCCAGATCTGGTCAAGTTCCTAGTATTATATATAGCAATGATCCAATCACAGATTGGTATCTGCTTCTAAGGACTGCATTCACTTGTCCTTGTTTAGGACGTGGTGAATATCCAGTTGGTAAAGGGACATCTGTCTCCTTACAATTCTCTTGTTCAAAGCGTCTTATTACTTTGTCTACATATGCGCATTGATCAAGGATTAAAGTTCGCTTCTTGCGATCTCTCGTGATTCTCATGCCAAGATATTCTTTGGCTTCTCTGAGATCACGGCTTTCCCATTTGGACATGAAAGTCTTCTTGTGATCAAGGATTTGTTTCCTATTACTACCCATGAAAAGAGCATTGTCAACGTAAATGATGATGATAATAATATCCTTGCCAATAAGCTTTATATAGATGCCGCTATCTGAAATGCATCTCTTGAAACCCATTTTGATGAGTGACATGTTTAGCTGCTTGTTCCATTGAAGCGCAGCTTGCTTCAAGCTGTAGATGGCTTTCTTTAGCCGACAGACCTTTGATTCCTGGCCCTTCATTACAAATCCTTCTGGCTGAGTCATATAGATCTCTTTGTCCAAATCTCCGAAGAGAAAGGCTGTTTTTACATCTAGTGCTTCCATTTCCCAGTCATGGAGTGCAGCTAGTGCAAACATTAGACGAACGGTTTCAAACTATGCCACAGGTGAGAAGGTTTCTTCGTAATCTATTCTGAAAACTTGAGTAAAGCCTTTTGCCACAAACCTTGCTTTTACTCTGTTTCCAGGATGAATTGCAAAAACCCATCTACCCTTTACAGGTTTTCGACCTTTAGGTAGATCAACCAGTTCCCATACTTTTCTTTCTTTTAAAGAATTGATCTCGTTCTTCATAGCTTCGTTCCATTCTTTTTGTTCGTCTCGAGGTAGCTTTGCTACATCTTGGTATTGTTTCGGAACGATGCGGTCTGAGATCTGGACAGCATTGGACAGTTGACTTCTGTACCAGATGCTGCTATAAAGATTCTCCATATCATCATCTTCTTCAGGTCTTTGCTCAACTTCTATTTGAGGAGATTGCTCCTCCTCCTGAATTGGCTCTAGACCTTCCCTGATATCTCTTTCTATCTCCACCAGTGGTCTATCCCCATATGCATTATCAGGCACCACTCTTGGTCTAGGAACACGTTGTGATCGTCGTTCCTGTCTCACTTCCACTGTTTCTCGGGTTGTAGTTCTTTCTTCTCTCATTGGTTGATAATGATGAGGACGATTTCTAAACTCCGTTAATGTTTCAGTCTCTCCTTGTCTAGGAGGTAACCAGTTCCTTCTAAATGGAGCTGGTACTCGCCATACTGGTGACAGTGGAGTTGGTGGAGAAGGTGGAGTGGGTGGAGAATTTCTAGCCAGATATCTTTTGTGTTGATGAACATCCTGAATATTAGTTCCTCTATTATCAGGTTGTCTTCATTTAATTCCTGGTCTTGTAGGAGTTAAACATTGTTCAGAGGGTGGTCTTTCAGGTGAAGAATGATGACTTTCTTCGAGAACATCTTCCCCTTGTGGGGATTCTTCTTTAGGAGAATGTCTCGACTCTGGTTGGTCATCTTGATCATCTGATGGTTCAGATGGATCAGGGAAATAGTATGGTTGAAATGGTTCACCACAATATGATCATATGGATCTTGTGGAGGTGGTTCCTCCTGATTGAGTCCTATAGGGACACGGAAGTATTCATAGCGTTCTGGTGATCTAGGTCTTTCAGGTTCCTGAACGTTTTCAGGACCTTCTTCGTCCATCATAGGAATAGGGGCAGGTCCATCTTCTTGATCTTTGGAACACCACGGAAAGCAGTTCTCATCAAAGGTAGCATGAGTTGACACAACAACACAATGTTTTAATTTTGACCAAAAACGCCATCCTTTTGTGTTTGGTTCATATCCGATGAACGTCATTTCCTCTGATTTGGGTGACAGTTTGTCAGGCCTTTGTTCAGGAGGAATGAACACATAAGCTTTACATCCGAAGACTCGGAAGTAGGAAGCATCTGGTTTCTTTCCATCAGATTTGAAGATTTCTATGGGAGTTTTCCAATTGTGACGTCTCATGGGTTGCCTATTATAGATGTGGATTGATGTTTCCACAGCATCTTGCCAAAATGATTTTGGCAGACAGGCATGATGGCGCATTGCCTCAGCCTTCTCTAGTATGGTTCTATTAAATCTCTCAGCTCTTCCATTTTGCTGAGGAGTGTGAGGGGTTGATGTCTGATGAGTTATGCCTCTGGAAGTGAGGAACGTTGCAAACTCATCACTCATGAATTCCCCCCCTCGGTCCAAACAGACAGTGGCTAATTTATGACCTGTAAAGGTCTCAGCCCAAGATACCATATTGGAGAAATGCCTAAACGTGTCCGACTTGACCTGCAAGAAGGAGGTTAATGCATACCCAGAGTAATCATCAATGAAAGTAAGAATAAATTTTGCACGTGAGCATGGTTCTATTGGCATTGGGCCAACTAAATCAGTGTGAACCAGTTCAAGTGGACAAGATGCTTGCTTGTCTGATTGGGGAAAGGTGCAATCGGGCATTTTTCCTAAAGAACATCCTTTACAGGGAGTGTTCTCAGGTGTCTCTCGGAGTTGAGGAACTCTGGTTAGATTTGTGTGTGCATGTCTTAATGCATTTTTGGACATATGTCCAAAACGCTGATGCCAAATTTGATAAGAATTAATATCTGCGAGAGAGGTTACAGATCCTATCATTGGAGTAATCATGTTGGACTGAAACCAATGAAGGTTGTTAGTGGGTGATGAGGCTGTTGCCCGGATCACTTCATGTCCTCTCTTGTTCCAAATGCTGGATCCTTTTGATGTTATCTCACAGCGAAAGCCGTGGTCTGTTAACGATGGTACAGACAAAAGTCTGTTAACCATATGTGGAGCATACCATACGTTGTTTAGGGTTACGATGGTAGGTTCGATTGTACCATCTGTTTGTTTTAAAAGAACTGTACCAGGTCCATATAGGGGAGATGATTCTCCGTTTGCTACGGATGCCTTTTTGATATGCTGATTTAGATGAACAAAGTCATCTATATATGGTGACAGATGATTAGTGCATCTGCTATCAATCATCCAATGATTCTTAGAGAAATCACTCTTCGGAGATTCTTCTCCAAGATAATAGCAAAGGTATTCATTGCTCTCTTCATCATAGAAGGTTACTCTATCATCATCCTCATAGTCTAATCTCTGTCTCTCATATACATGAGGTTCCCTTGTCGGTATGAAGCCTTCGTGGCTAGGATTGACTATTTGTAACATGTAAGTTTGTTTATTTAAACAACCGTACATGTCACCTGTTGTTATCTCATACACTTCTTGTGTATGGTTCACGGTATGTACATTGTGATTTTGATGATCTAGTAACCCTTGAGTTTGTCTCTTTGAACAGTCTCGAGGATTACCTCTCTCATGTCTCTGTACATGGGCAGAAGCTTTGAATGCTTCCATAGACATATAAGGTATCCTCTCCATGTGAAGAGCGCTATGATTGTTAAAATGATTTCTTTGTGAGATCAAACCTCCTATCGCTATCACTGTCTTTTTCTCCTTCTTTCTCTTCTCGGTTTGTCTCAAAGCTGTCTCTTGCTTCGGTGTTTTGTCTCGATCATTGTTGATCGGAATCCGAGAAGGTCCTGCTCCATCTTTCATCTCGGAGTTAGAAAGAGGAGCTCCTTCAAAAGGAAGGACGATGAATATCATTCATACCTGAATCTTCTTGTCCTGTTTCCCATGTATTTAAGTTCTCCGGAGGCTCTTCTGGGTTATAGATAACTCCTTCAGGAGCTTCTGGCCAAGGAGGCATGTCCTCATCCCAGTGCACTTCTTCTGCTTCATTCAATTCATCAGTTTCGCTTTCCATGATTATTTCATGTACGAAACCTTGTTCTCCGTCCACCATGTTGGTGGCGGGTGCCTTTCCTTTCCCTTTGTTCTGCTTTCTCATCTCAAAACCAGCTCGGCTAGCTTCCTTTTTGTCTTGAAAGGAAGTGGGTCTCCTCTGGAATTTAGTGTGTCCTTTTGGACCACTATTTCCAAAGGGTTGGTTCGGTTTCGAACCATTTGCCTTAAAAGGACGCCATTTATTGTGAGTGGGCGGTCCCTTGCGAATCACATTGGTTCGATTCGCAGTGCTTACCTGTTGTGAAGTGGATGGTCCAGTTTCAACATGTGAAATTCTGGTTCTGAGATTACATCTCGATGCAAGCATTGAGACTTCTGCCAAAATTTTGGTGGTAATAGTATCCACCATAAAGTTGGTGACTTCTGTGGTAAGGGCCACAGTGGAGCAGAACTGATACATATCTCCAGGAAGGCGTTCCAAAAGGAACATGGCCTTAAAGGAGTCAGGAAGGACAAGGCCAGCATCCTTCATCTGATCAAAGAGCGAAGTGACACGATTAATGTCTTCGCTTGCTGTTCTCGGGTTGATAACAACCCAGTTGGCTTGATGGAACAGATGGAACTGTCCAGCTAAGCCTCTTGATGCAAATAGAGATTGCATCTTCTCCCAAATCGCCTTTGACAATGAGAGTTTGACGGCTTGATCAGCGTATTCATATGATACATGATGAATGAATGCGTCACTGATTGTGTTGGCAATAATGCCGCACACTCTTTTATCAATGACTTCCCATTTTTCTCGGTCAGCATTTGCTGTTCCGACAAAGGTTGTGGTTCTGGAGATCCAGGACCAAATGGAAAGGGATTGCAGTACAGATTGGAGACGTACGCTCCATATGGGATAGTTTGTGGGACCTTTAAGAATCGGTATGCAAGTGATGATTGTATTGTCAGTTTTGAAGTCAGGAGATACAGTGAGTGCAGCCATTTATAGGAGGTGGATGAGATCTATTAAACCATGATCAGCAAACAGATCATTGTATACGTGAGTTAACAGATTGAATTCAGATGGTACTTCTCGTGTTTCTTCTTCGTCCAAAGAATCTGGTAGTGGAAAATCCTGAGGGTGTGAAACCCAGGTAGGTCTTCTTCTTCTGGCTTGCAACCAGAGAAGAGTTTGACAATCCTTTTTATTAAACCCCTTTGGTTTGATAGTATCCCAGTAGTTTCTTCTTTCCTCTTTGGTCCTTGGAGATGGAGAAGGAGAAGATATATGCGTAATTGAATTGGAACTATGGCTTTCGAATGCTTTAAAATGCAAGTATTCGAAGTAATGGGGGTTGTTAAAAGTAATAACCCTTCCATCTCTTTCGTGAGACAACGTTTTTGTGGTCGTTGTTTTGAAAGGAAAGTCTAAAGTATACAAGTTATTCCAAGCGTTTAGCTGAGCAATGGTTTGCATATCATAATCTTCAAAATATGAGCTATCTCCATGAAAATTGTCCAAGGGCCATGTGGGATGAAGAATAAAACTACCGTAGATGCTAAGTACATCTTCGAGTTCTTTGTTTTTCTTCCCCTTGCTCTGCAGCACGTCTCTTTCTGAGTCGGTTAGCTCAGGAAAGGAACTCAGTACATCCTCGATTTTTTGTCTGCGCTGAGAGGGCGAAGTAGACATCATCTTTGGTGGCAGTTCCTGCATGTTCAAGAATTAGCTTCTTGACTGCAAGTGACTTTTTAAAGATCTCAGGTGTTTGTGTCTTCATCAACGCCCAGTAGTGCTTATCGAAGCACTCATTCCACTGTCTTACTCCCATTCCAACTCTTCTCCCATACTCCTCTGCGGGTTCTCCTCTGTACCATCCTCCATCTGCTGTCTCTAACCAATCCTGGTCCTCAGGTATGTAGTTAGGATTCTTAGACTTTATAAATAAAAGGTTCGCATAGGAAGGAGGAAAGATGTCCATTCTAAATATTTCCCAACCTTGGTCTCTTACCACGTAGTCAGCCGCGTCGTCGTAAGATGTGGTTGGAAAAGCCCAACCCACACCCTCATAGGCTTTGCCTATGGACTCCGTCCAGTACGCAAGTGCGCAGATGGAGTGGTTCGCCCCGGACTCACAATGTTGAATCCGGGAAGGGTAGACCATCCAAGAAGAGTATTGGACTTTCTCCTGCGGGATCTGGTGGTGGAGCTGGGGGTACATTGGTTCCAGCACTATCTCTGCGATCTGGAGTCGGTCTACCTCCACCTCTCTCTTGTTGGTTGGCTGATGATGAAGAGGCAGGAGGCGAGGCGGCTGGTGGAAGTGGGCGAAGAGGGACACCCCGTCTTCTTGACAGTGAAGGACGTTGCTGACCATCCTCTGCTCTTTGACTCTGACTCGTAGAAACAAGTCCAGGTCCCAAGGTTGAACTTGTAGCAGCTCACCATTGGGGAGCCGTTGGAGGAACTCCCCCCTGACGTCTATGAGCGGAGCGCCGCCTAGATTGGCCAGTGCTTGTAGCTGCTTGTAGTTGGCTCGCTCCATTCGAACCGGAGCTTTTGAATTCGCCAAAGTGGGGGGCTCCAAGAGCCACTGTCTGAACAGCCCCTCCGTTGTCCTGTGTGGTTCCTCCTGAAGAAGGAGGGTCTCCATTCTTGCCGCTAGTTTCGGCGATGGTGGGTACTGTAGGGTTGGTGAGGACGGAGGGGTTGACTGCAACGGCTCGTTCTGCATCGAGTCGCTGCTGGATGGTGCGTCTGGCTGCAAGGGTGAGGATGGAACGGATACTGTTGAGGGCAATTGCCTCTCTGATGGCGAGGGCCTCCTCCTCATCTGAGGGTCCCTGGGCACCGTCATCCTCATTCTGTGGAGTCCGAGGAAGAGAGGCTGTGGCAGTGTGTAGCTTATATGGGGAAGATGTGTCGAGGAGGTTGTCTGCATGTCGCTGAGAGTATCGAGGGGGTTCAACGAGCGCTTGGACGATTGGAGTATTCGGTGGAGAGATAGGAGTGCGTGTGGACGGTTGTCCTGGATTTCTGATGACTCTGAAAAATTCGAAGGGGATGAACTGGTGGTCAAGTAAGTCGTCATTAGATCCGCGTCTAACGACATCTGTCTCACTGTGACAGTGGATTTCTCCTCGTTCTATTGCTCCATTGCAAATAGGACAGGGGATTTCAAAGGGAATGCCTGGGTCCACTAGATGAGTGGCCGTAATTGGTCTAGTACGGGTCTCGTACCAAGGGGGTCTACCAGATTGTTCTGGCGTTGGGTTCTCCTCTCTAGGAGGGGGTTCCACGGGATTCTCCGAAGATTCTTTGGGTGGTGAAGGTATTTCACGAGTTTCTTGATGTGGTGTGCCTCGGGTTTGAGAGGCCGAGTGGCTGTTACTTACTGAGGGTGGTATGAGTCTGCTCGAAGCCACCGTCAGCATTAGCTCGTGTGAGTGCATTTGAGTTTTAACATGCACAATCACTATCAGAGCCTCGGATTTCTTCCGGAAAACAGCGAAGCCATTCTCAAAAGTAAAAAGCAGGCATTGAGCCATTAGCTCCACCATAATGGCCAATTCAAGGCCATTATAAAGATTTGTAAACAGAGTGCATAAAAATAGAAGATCCAGCAACCACCACGAATCTCCTGCGTGTGAGACGGAGGGAGGCATCGAATAAAGCTAGCGAAATGACGAACTCCCTTGTCTAGACGACAGGGCTCATAACCTTTCGGAGTGGAATACTCCAAACGGTAGAGGAAATGAGCTAAGTGGGAATACTCACTTAGATTGGAGACTTTGAGGTGGTAATCAAGGATAGGGTAGTGCTAGTGATAGCAAGAGAACAGAGAGATGGATATTCTGTTAGAGGAGCGACTAGGTAGGAGCTCCTTCTTATATACAGTACATTGTGTTTGTATCTGTATGGTTGTTCTAAATACGTAGAACAATAACAGCCAATGGCAGTAAGCTCTCTTATCGTACTATTAGTAATAGCCAATAGCAAAACATGAGCAGTGTCATGTAGAACATGTAATGATCCGTTAAGATAGGATCATGTGTAATCATGCTTACTAGAAGAGATAAGATAGATAAGAAGATAAGCATGATCTAGCATCTAATTGATGCTGAATAATGATGACATAATCATCATTCTCAACACTTTTAGTCATCTCGCTGACTATTTCCTGTGTACATTAATTCTTTCACATTCTGTCGGTTTCTATACCTTAGGTATATAAACCTCTCTTCTCTCCTTTCTTCTCCCTTAAGCTAGTTCTCCTCAGAGTACTTCCTGTACCTCTAGACTAGCAATCCACTTGATCTTCCCCTTCGTTGCCTCTCGCCTCTTTGAGCCTCCACCCATGCTCAGAACAGGAGCTTGTCCTTCAAAACTCTAGTCCACGGGTACCCAGTTCACTGTCTTGTGAACAGTACCTTGATCAGATTGGCCATTAGCCTTTTTGTTACCTCAGTTCCAGCCGACTGTTTGTTGCCTGGTTCCTTCGGTCCAAGTCTACAGCAGTAGCTTGGTCATTGATAGTCCTAGTCACCTAATTGTTGCCTAGAGACTCTGAGGCACCTTACCACTGCCCAGGCTTTAGAACCCTAGCCCTAGTCAACTGTCGTCACCTAGTCTCAAGTCTTTAGTTTCTACAGGTTCTTCTGAGGCTACGCTTCGCCCTATCTAGACCAAGTGTAACATGGATGGCATAAGAGAGGGTGGTGGTGGTGTCAGATGAGCTGTGACATCGTGTCTGTGGATGGTATGAGAGAGGGTGGGTGGTGTCATCAGCAGGCACAGAGTCAGTGGTTGGTGTTGTTGTTGTTGTGTAGGACAAGCAGTAGGTGGCATGTGATGCGAGTGACAATGTCATGTGACATTGCTTGAAAAAAACTCTAAGTCCTGGGGGATTAGGAAATACTAGACTAGTGTTTCCTAATACTCCGGGACTCCAGGTTTTGTAGATGATTTGTACATACCTGTACAACACTGTAGCAGCTGACTAACTGTGATAGTGTGTCACTATGGTACTGTAACTGGTTACTATAGATGCTTACTGTACCTGTAGCTCAGCTTTATAATAGGGGACCTGCTGGAGCCTTGTGATATCTGTGATTAACTGTTCAGACTTCTACATAACATTCTGAATTTGCTGATGTAGGGCATTCCTTGGTCATGTGTCCACTGCTTCCACAGAACATGCAAAGTTTATTATCAAAGCACCATTTGCACTCTGCTACAGTGAGTTTGCCGTCTCTCTGTAATTTGGAGGAGAGATCAGGCTTCAGAGTTGTGGAGGTGACCTTCCCCTTAGGCTCTCTAGAGTCTTTGGAGTCCTTTGAGCCACCAGAGTTGGAGGTGTGAGAGGATGAGACAGAAGACTTGTCAGAGTTCTTCAAGGAGGAGGTTGTAGGCTTGGCCTGGCCATTGACCTTGGACTTGTGCTCCCAGTATTGAGCATCTATAGCATAGGCAAGGGTGCAGAGCCCTTCTATTGTCAGAGGTTTACTGACACAGGAGATTTTGTCCTTGATACAGTCTAGCAAACCATTGTAGAAATAATGCCAGAGGGTGCCTCCTCCATAGTCTTGGACTTGAGAGGCAAGACAATTGAACTCTACAACATACTTGTTGATATGCTGTCCATCCTTCATTGACAGGTGATCTAATTGGTGCTCAGCATCTCTGACTGGATCATATGGACTGAAGTTGGTCTGAAGTTCTTTGACAAACTTCTTGTAGCTGTCCATCCAGATCAGACAGAGGTCTGGATTTACCATTTCTAGGGGATCAGGTTTGAACCATTCAAGGGCAATCCCCTTGAGGTATGACTGGGCAAAAGTGACTTTTCCTCAGTCTAATGTAAAGGCCTTCAAAAGTCAGTCCTGGAAGTTTAGCTCACATTGTATGAGAAACACTTGAATTTTGCAAGGATCTGTACCATTGAACTGGTCCAGTTCTTGGACTTTAGTTTATTGGCTGGACTTGAAGGTAGAAAGATGCTGGGAGGACTTGGCTAAGCTTTCTATGGCATTGGCCAAGTGGGTGAGAGCATCTTTGGGTACATGGGCTTTAAGGCTTGTCAAGTAGCTATGGACTAGCTCATTGATGTCATCTTCATCAGAGGGGTTTCCAGGGTTATTACCTGTGTCTCCTCCAAGGTCTACTGGATCCTCAGAGGGTCTTCCTACTGCTGGAGTTTCATATAGGTCATCTGAGTGATGACTAGGCAGAGTTGTCTTATTAGCAGGAAGACTAGCTGGAAATGATGGGAGTGGAGATGAGGGTTGATTTTGGAAACCTGTGGTGGAGATGAAATCATGTAGTTATGGGCAAGCTGTGAAACTGAAGCATGTGGTGGTAGTATCTCTGAAAGGGATATCAAAGGTTGATATGCTGCTTTCTTTCAGAGTTGGGATTGGGCCAGCACAGGGGAGTTTTTGTGCTGCTAGTTTTGTCTTTGAGTGGGTGTCCATGAGGACTTGTGACAAGTGAGAGTTTGAATATACTGTTAAGTCTGGGTTGACTCCTGAGTGGAACTCCCAAACTTCAGAGTTATAGATGGATGGGACATTGGCTTCATCTTATATGGTGTGCTCTTGTCAAAGTCCAGTCCTGTATTTGGGTCAGAGGTTGGAGGTAATCAGAGGAAAGTACTAAGTACTCAAGTGAGAGTTGGGAGTAGAGACTAATTTAATAATCAAACTGAAGTGTACAGGGCTCAGAGTTACAGTTTATATACAAAGTCCTATATGGGGATTACTAAGGAGAACATTATGATGTCTTAGGTATTGATAAGAAGATGAGTAAGGAGATCAGAGGAGTTGAACTCCAAGACTATCCCCCAGTCAAAGAGAAAACCAGATATTGTAGACTCTTGCTGAGTCAGGGTGCTACAAATGAGTAAACAGAGATGTCAAAAAAGGAATCTATACTATAATAGGAAAGTTCAATATCAGATCACATTCTCTAGGAGAATGCATCAGAGATTGTAAGAAAAGTGGAATGGAGTTAGGAGTTGTACTTAGTGAAAACTTGAGATATGACAGTACAAGACAAAAGGACAAAGTGTAGGATATTGTCTTGAGTACTTGCATAATCTACTTATATGTAACTTTATAAATTTAGTGAATTGTCTATATACTTATACATGAAATCAAGCCAGCAGAATACATATAAAAGGAAATTACCCTATTCCTTGCTACTATTCATATCCTTCATTGCCCCCTCACTATTCTCATACTATCACATCCCCTTATCATGGTTGTGCAGTGGTCATAGTGTTGATATAGTGCTGTTGATGTCTTCATTATGTCAATCACATTGTGTTGGTATCTGTATTATGGCAAGGGAGCATCATCATCATTTTATATGTCATGATACACTGCAGTGTCAGCTGGAAGAAGGTGAGTAGTGGTGGCATGACACAGTATGGCCATTGTCATTGTTATCATACACATCACATTAGGGAATGAGTAGAAGCAAGGTGAGGTGACTGTTGGGCAATGGTATGTGAGTATTGCATTAAATCTATTTTATGAAGTTAACCATTGAAGTGATGAGAACAGTGGACTGAAGTATCATCATGTCATGCTCTTAAGCTATCATGTTCCTATCCCCTTATCACATCAGCAAACTAGCCATTCACTCTACAGAGTTGTACAGAACTGTAGAATCCCACAGATCTTATAGAAAGATACCTAGTAATACAGAGATTCACAGAGTCCATACAGTCTCAGTCTGACTACAACAGGCTGCACAAACTTCCCAGAATGTACAGCTCTTCTAGACATGTGGATACTATACATTGACAATAGTGTTTAGGTCTACACACAGCATGTATAGACTTGTATACCCTTGTACACACCAATGCAAATATAAATGATGTCCAATTACAATAAAGATACAATGATGACAAATACAATCTAATATAATCTAATGTAAGATCAATCTAGAACTATGTGGAACTCACCTGCATTTGACACTATGCCATCTGATTGGTATATCATTCTATTTTTGTAATCAGTTATACTTTAAGTCAAATTCAAAACACATATTATATATCTACTGGCAGATGCCCAAGCAGCTCATAGTTTCCTCATCTTCTCAGCATACTTCAGGGCTTGGTTGATGTGGTGCCACATGTTCAAGTAGCTAGCAAAGATGTTTGAATAGGTCACAAACTCAAACTGATGGTCTTTATGAGTGCTATTCCAAATGTACTTGTCTAGAGTGGCATGAAGCTGTAGACAACATGAGTGACTATGAGGAATTATAGAATGCACATACCACAGTTGCTACAAGGCACACTACAACCTTGAGAGCTTCATGGAAAGATACCTCTAGAAAAACAGTGTTGAAAGATAACAGTGAATAGAAAAAGTTGGCAACAAGAGCAGCCAATGCTGGATGTGTTATGTTGTTCATAGAACCCTAGAAGAGAGTCAGAAAGTGAACAATATGAATCTTCAATAAACTTTGACCCCAATGGCTCATTCAACAGCAGATGCACCACATGCCACACCTATCCCATCTACATAGTAAATCTGAGTTTATCAAGTCTCTCAACGCCATGCAGACAACCTCCTCAACACCTCTTCCCTGTATGGGCTACACTCCGCCACAGGAACTGTTCCTCAGACTCCACAGAATGAGGACAACTGCACCACGAGATCCATGGAGGAAGAGGAGGCCCTCACTGTTAGAGAGGCCATTGCCCTCAACAGCATCCGTTCCATCCTCACCCTTGCCATACGACACACTCTCCAGCAATGGCTCAAAGCAGAACAAGCCTTTGCAGTCAACCCCTCCATCCTCACCAACCCTTCAGTACCCGCCACCGCCACTACTGGTGATGAGACTAGAAACCCTCCTTCTTTAGGAGGAGCCACACAGGACGACAGAGGGGCTATTCGCCCAGTGGCTCTTGGTCCCCCCAACTTTGGAGAACTTAAAAGCTCCAATTTGAACGGAGTGAGCCAACTACGAGTCCCTGCAAGCACTAGCTGTGCTAGATGGGGCTCCATTCGTAGACGTTGGGGGGGAATTCCTCCAACAGCTCCCCAATGGCGAGCTAATGCAGGTCTGACCATGGGACCTGGACTGCTTCCTTCAGGTCAGAGTCAAAGAGCAGAAGACAATCAGCTATGTCCTGCACTGTCAAGAAGACAGAGAGTCCCTCTTCGCCCACTTCCATCAGCTACCTTGCCTCCTACCTCTTCATCATCAGCCCACTGTGAAGAGAGAAGTGGAGGTAGACCATCTCCAAATCACAGAGATACAGCTAGGGCCCACCTACCCTCAGCTGCACCATCAAATCCCACAGGAGAAAGTCCACTATTTGAGTCAGACGGTCTACCCTTTCAGGATTCAAGCATGTGAGTCCAGGGCAAGACACTCAGTCTGCGCACTCACATACTGGACGGAGTCCATAGGCAAAGCCTATGAGGGTGCAGGTTGGGCTTTTCCCACTGTATCTTATGACGAAGCGGCTGATTATGTGGTGCACAATCAAGGTTGGGAACTCTTTAGAATGGACATTTTTCCTCCATCATACGTAAACCTTTTATTTATTAAATCTAAAAACCCTAACTACATGCCTGACAACAAGGCTTGGTTAGAGACAGCCAATGATAGATGGTATAGAGGAGAACCAGCAGAGGAGTACGGAAGGAGAGTAGGAATAGGAGTAAGGCAATGGAATGAGTGCTTTGATGCTCATTACCGGGCACTGCTGAAGAAGTGGACACCTGAGATTTTCAAGAAATCTCTCACCATCAAGAAGCTAATTCTTGAACACGTAGGCACTCCCACCAAAGATGACGTCTACTTCGGCCTCACAGCACAAACAAAAAATCAAGGACATACTGAGTTCCTTTCCCGAGCTAACCAACTTGGAAAGAGACATGCTGTAGAGCAAGGCAAAGAAAAATGAAGAACTCGCCAACATACTTAGTATCTATGGTACTTTTTCTTTAAATCCTCTTTGGCCACTGGACTATTTTCATGATAACTTGACATATGTTGAAGATTATGATGAAATGGGTAATTTCATTCAACTCAATTGTTGGAATAATTTCCGAACAATTGATATACCTTTCAAAACTACTTCAGAAAAGATCTTGAAGTATAAAAGAGATGGGAAAATTATAGAAATAAAAAATTCCCATTACTTCAAATATCTTCACTATAGATCTTTCAAAAAACATTCTCTTAACACTTCTACATATACATCTTCCAAACAACCTTCCCTTTGGCCACTCACAAAAGAGGATAGAAAAAGATACTGGGATGAAAAGAAACCACTCAGTTTCAATAAAAAGGAACATCGAACCCTTCTATGGTTACAAACCAGAAGAAGGAGACATACTTGGGTTCCACACCCTCAGGATTTTCCATTACCAGATTCTTTGGATGAAGAGAAAGCACAAGAAGTACCATCTGAATTTAATCTCATATCTCATGTATATGAAGAACTGTTTACTAATTATGGTTTAATAGATATCATCAAATTCCTCTAAATGGCTGCAATCACCATACCTTCTGACTTCAAAACCAATAACACTATCATCACATGCATACCCATTCTCAAAGGTCCTACAAATTATCCCATATGGAGTATGCGTCTCCAATCTGTTCTCCAATCTCTTTCTGTTTGGTCGTGGATCTCTGGAACCACTACTTTTGTTGGTACTGTCAATGCCGATCAAGGAAAGTGGGAAGTCATTGATAAGAGAGTGTGTGGCATTATTGCCAACACAATCAGTGATGCCTTCATTTATCACGTATCATATGATTACACCGATCAAGCCATTAAAGCCTCAGTATCAAAAGCAATCTGGGAGAAGATGCAATCTTTATTTGCATCACAAGGTTTGACTGGACAATTCCATTTGTTCCACCAAGTCAACCGGGTTACTATTAACCTGAGAATGGCAAGCAAAGACATAAATTGTGTCACTTTGCTGTTTGATCAGATGAAAGATGCTGGTCTTATCCTTCCTGACTCCTTCAAAGCTATGTTCCTATTGGAATGGCTCCCAGGAGATATATATCAGTTCTGCTCTACTGTGGCACTTACCACAGAAATTGCTAATTTCACTGTGGATACCATAACCACAAAGATTTTGGCAGAAGTTTCAATGCTTGCATCGAGACACAATCTTAAAACCAGAATCTCAAATGTGGAAGCAAATACACCTTCCACTTCTCAACAGGTAAGCACTGTAAACTGAACCAATGTTATTTGCAAGGGACCACCTACTTATAATAAATGGCGTCCTTATAAGACTAGTGGTTCTAGACCAAACCAACCCTCTGGAAGCAGTGGTCCACATGGACAGACTAAATTCCAAAGGAGACCCACTTCCTTCAAAGATAAGAAGGAAGCTAGCCGAGCTGGTTTTGAGATGAGAAAGCAGAACAAAGGGAAAGGAAAAGCACCTGCTACCAATATGGTAGATGGAGAACAAGGTTTCGTTCATGAAGTAATTATAGAAAGTGATACTAATGAACTAAATGAAGCAGAAGAAGTGCATTGGAATGAGGACATGCCACCTTGGCTAGAAACTCCAGAAGAAGTTGTCCTCAATCCAGAAGAACCACTGGAGAACATGAATACATGGGAAACGGGACAAGAAGATTCAGGTATGGATGAAGTTCATTGCCCTTCCTTTCGAAGGAGCTCCTCTTTCTAACTCTGAGGTGAAAGATGGAGCAGGACCTTCTCAGATTCCAATCAAAATTGATCAAGATGAAACACCGAAGCAGAAAGGCACTTCAAGACAAACTGAGAAGAGAAAAGAAAAAGGGAAGATGATGATGATAGCCATTGGAGGTTTGATTTCACAAAGAAATCACTTTAACAATCATAGCACTCTTCATACAAAGAAGATACCTTATGCCTCTATGGAAGCATTGAATGCTTCTGCCCATGTTCAATCAGAACATGAGAAAGGTAATCCTCGAGATCATCCAAAGAGACAAACTCAAGGGTTACTCATAGATCATCAAAACCACAAAGTAAATACCGTGAGTCATGCACAACAAGTGCATGAAATATCAAGAGGTAACTCGCAGGGTTGTTCAAAGAAACAAACTTACAAGTTATACATAGTCAATCCAACTCATGAAGGATTAGTTCCTACGAGAAGACCTCATGTTTATGAGAGACAAAGATTAGACTATGATGATGATGATAGAGTAACCTTCTATGATGAAGAGAGCAATGAATACCTTTGCTACTATCTTGGAGAAGATTCTCCAAAGAGTGATTTCTCTAAGAATCATTGGATGATCAATAGCAGTTGCATGCATCATTTATCACCATTTATAGATGACTTTGTTCATCTAAATCAGTATACAAAGAAAGCATCCATAACAAATGGAGAATCATCTCCATTATACAGACCAGACACAGTCCTTTTAAAACAAACAGATGGTACAGTTAATCTAACAGTCATTACTTTACATGACATTTGGTATTCTCTACACATGGTAAACAGACTTTTATCTGTTCCATTATTAACAGACCATGGCTTTCGCTGTGAGATAACATCAAAAGGATCCAATATTTGGGACAAGAGAGGACATGAAGTGATCTGGGCAACAGCCTCATCACCCACTAACAACCTCCATTGGTTTCAGTCAAATATGATTACTCCAATGATAGGATCTCAATTCTTATCAAATTTGGCATCAGTGTTTTGGTCATACTTCCAAAAATGCTTTATGACATGCACACATGAATCTAACTGGAGTTCCACAGCTCTGAGATCAATCTGAGAATGTTCCTTGCAAAGGATGTTCCTTGGGCAAAATGCCTGACCACACCTTTCCCCAATCCGATAAACAAGCATCTTGTCCACTTGAACTGGTTCACACTGATCTAGTTGGTCCTATGCCAACCAAACCACGTTCACGTGCAAAGTTTATTCTCATATTCATTGATGATTACTCTAGGTATGCTTTAACTTCCTTCTTGTGGGTCAAGTCAGATACATTTCAGCATTTTTCTAATATGGTTTTATGGGCTGAAACCTTTATGGGTTATAAATTAGCCACTGTCCATTCGGACCAAGGGGGGGAATTCATGAGCCATGAGTTTGCAATGTTCCTCACTTCCAGAGGCATAACTCATCAAACATCAACCTCTCATACTCCTCAGCAAAATGGAAGAGCTGAGAGATTTAATAGAACCATACTAGAAAAAGCAGAGGTAATGCGCCATTATGCTTGTCTGCCAAAATCCTTTTGGCAAGATGCCGTGGAAACATCAATCCACATCTATAATAGGCAACCCATGAGATGTCACAATTGGAAAACTCCTATTGAGATCTTCAAATCTGATGGGAAGAAATCAGATGCTTCTTACTTCCGAGTCTTTGGATGTAAAGCTTATGTATTCATTCCTCCTGAACAAAGGCCTGACAAACTGTCACCCAAGTCAGAAGAAGTGACGTTCATCAGATATGAACCAAATACAAAAGGATGGCGTTTTTGATCAAAAATAAAACATCGTGTTATTGTATCCACTCATGCCACTTTTGATGAAAATAGTTTTCCACAGTGTTCCAAAGATCAAGAAGATGGACCTGACCCTATTCCCATGATGGACAAAGAGGCCCCTGATAACAATCAGGAACCTCAAAGACCTAGATCACCAGATAGATACGAATATTTTCATATCCCTATAAGACCTGATCAGGAGCCAAATGTTCCTCCTGATCCGTATGAACCCTATAGAGGAGAACCTTTTCAACCATACTTCTTTCCAGATCCATCTGAATCATCAGATGATGATGATAACCGACCAGAGTCGAGACATTCTCCAAAAGAAGAATCCCAAGAAAGGGATGATCTTCTTGAAGATAATCATTAATCCTCACCAGAGAGACCACCCTCTGAACAATGTTTAACTCCCACAAGACCAGGGATTAAACAAAGACAACCTGATAATAGAGGAACCAATATTCAGGATGTTCATCAACATAAAAGATATCTAGTTCAAAATTCTCCACCTTCTCCACCAACTCCGCCGTCACCAATATGGTGAGTACCAGCTCCATATAGAAGGAACTGGTTACCTCCTAGACAGGGAGAGACTGAAACATTAATGGAGTTTAGAAGTTGTCCTCATTACTATCAGCTGATGAGAGAAGAAAGAACAACAACTCAAGAAACGGTGGAGGTTAGACAGGAAAGACATTCACAACATGTTCCTAGACCAAGAGTGGTTCCAGATAATGCATATGGAGATAGACCACCAGTGGAAATTGAAAGAGATATCAGAGAGGGTTTAGAATCAATTCAGGAGGAGGAACAAACTCCTTCAACTGAGATTCAAAATGAACCAGAAGAAGATGATGATATGGAGAACCTTTATAGCAGCATCTGGTACAGAAGTCAAATGTCCAATGCTGTGCAAATCTCAGATCACACTGTTCCAAAACAGTACCGAGATGTAATAAAACTACCTCAAGACAAACAAAAAGAGTGGAATGAAGCGATGAAGAATGAGATTAATTCTTTAAAGGAAAGAAAAGTATGGGAATTAGTTGATCTACCAAGAGGTCGAAAACCCATAAAGGGTAGATGGGGTTTTGCAATTCGTCCTGAAAACAGAGTAAAAGCAAGGTTCGTGGCTAAAGGCTTTACTCAAGTTTTCAAAATAGATTACAAAGAGACATTCTCACCTGTG
>JBBPMY010000263.1:0-22082 GCA_038090615.1 Phylloporus gajari | reverse complement strand
CGCCCACCGAGGCAACAGACATGAAATCGTTGGCAACACAGGAACGTATGCGACTCAAGACGCATTTGACGTATTCCTGCGCGACGACACCGAAGATTGGCGCGGGAGCCACGTCGTTGGATACGTTGCGCCGGAGCGGATGAACCAGTTTCTTGATCGCATCGCGCTCGTGCCCATCGTGCACAACCGATGGACCTGGAACTGCCAGAACTGGGTGTACGAGGCACTCGAGGGGCACCATCATCCGGATCTGTATACGGATGTGAACATGACCTTTGGATCGCTGCAGACACAGATGAGTTGTCTCTTGGAAGCCTGGGAATTGGGGGAGATCTGAGCGGATTCCTCGCGCTGCGGGATATGTTTGGGATGAATCAGGGGTAACTGCCAGGATGTAGCCGTGTCGTTGGCGTTTGTACTACACACCCTAAATGAGACGAGTCTTTTATTAGTCGTGTGCCTGAAATGATCTTCAGTGTTTGTAACAAGTCCAGAAATGGCATGGTAACTAGATCCAAGTTTTTGGAGGTTGTCGGGATGCAAATGTCTGGTACTTGGTGATTGATTGGACGTCAACTGGAGGTACTCCACCGAGGAGTCGACCTATTTTTAAAGTCCGACTTGAACCATGGATGAACTCAAGCTCAATTGTTGGGCCCGCTGTGAAGACTCTGGAGGAGTCTTCCAAGTCGAGGTTTCAAAGACAAAGACTGTCTTTGATCTTCAAGAGGCTATCAAGAACAAGAAAGAGATTCGCGACGCGGCTGCATATGCGCTCCCTCTTTACAAGCCAACGGCCCCTGTCACATGTACGGATAACCTCAGTAAACTCATCCTCTCGGATCATGCGGAGTTCTTGGAGGGAGTGTATGAGTTATCCGAAATTTTCCCGGAACCCCCACCCAAGTACGGGATCCATATTATAGTGGGTACGTAGCAAAGGCGATCCAAGCCTGTCTTCACAATTAATTCTGGATCTTCTTTTCCAGATATGCCGTCGCAAATTGTTTGTTGGTTTCGAGGAGCCACTCACAGCGACAGTTTTCGACTTCCGATCCACCCGGGTGAAAACATTGCTGATCTTATACCGCGTATCAAGGACGCACAACCGGGTCTGAAGAACATAGCGAACGACCTGATACGCTTATATAGGATATCAGGAGATGAGAACGAACTCCAAGAGTGTCTCAACAGGGCGGGTGGTGGTGAACCAATCCAAGGAGTCACATTGATGACTGATTTCCTGGGTATACCAGTTCTCGGTCCTTTACGTGTTGTTATCGAAGTGTCCGCCATCGGAGGAAATAGCCCGACCCTTGGTGAGTGTTTCTTACGTCTCTTTGCTCTGGCTCAGAATATCTGACGAACACATGCCTGAAGTTCGTCATCGTGACGCCTTGCAAGAATATAAGAATATCAATCTTAAAGTGAAGAGATTGGGATGGTTCGAAAAGTCCGATATCGAAAGGAACCAGATAGTACAAGCTCAAAACACGAGCATCCCAAAGTTCGTTACGACTTTTGAGCGGAGGTTCATCAGAATGCCTCATTTCTCCCTCCATGTGCGCTATTTCCTCGATTTGTTCATCTGCTGTTCGATTTTGATAGTCAATGTAGGCGCAGATGTTAGGCTACGGCATGGAAGCCTATTTTAAGGACTGGATCGCCGAAGACGAATCTCAGGAGGAAATACGCTATGCTGAGCCGTCGGAGGTGATCCATACCACGTACATTACCATTTTCGACTGGCAAGAGTCCTGGCAGCCACAAGGGCCTTACAAACACCCCTTTAAGGATACTGCAGAATCGATATTCTTTCACGCGTTCCTTCATACTGCGAAGAACAGAATGGCCACCGCTCTAAGGTAGGTGCTCCTTTACTTGCTGCCGTCTATATTCATGGTCTCTGCAGAAATGAAAGTTGGCCTATCAATGTTGTCGTAAAGCGTGATAGTGATGATGAACTACGCAAGTATTGTCCTAGCAGCGACCTACGAATCTCAAACACCACTCTTCCTCGACTGCTTGTGGAGTTTAACTCCACATCACAGAATTTATGGCCTATGGAGCTTATCCGGATGCTTACGACGGGGGCTTTTATTGTTCGTTTCGCGAACAATTTCGTGAGCACGTTCAGCCAGGAGAAGAATTTCGTCATCTGCGCCTTCTTTATTCGGAACAATGGGACGGCCACTCGCTATACTTTATTTCAGCAGCGCACTCAGAACGATGAAACGGTATGTTGTACGTCGTAATGCAACAGACAAGCCGCAGGCTTAGCTGTTGTAGGTTTATTACAACACACAGGAATTTTCGTTAAACGGCGCACTTGGTCGCGCCGAGTTCGTACGGCATTTGTACGCTCTTCTTAGCATGGAATTCGACGAAAACCAAAATCAAGCCGAGAAGGACGCAATTGACAAGCTTCATAGTAAGATCCGGGGCTGCAAATTGAAGTCGATGTATACCGGAACCTCGTCTGGTCAAAATAACGTCAGGGGCCGTGTTCGTACAGATAGCAATGGCAATAACGGGGATAGCGGAGGGGATGGAGATGACCTCGCACAACTTAGAGCCCACGGCTATGAGGTGGAACCGGAGGTCATTGTAGATGGCAGCGGCGGTGTATGGGAGTCACTTTCCGAGGTCCTGACAACACTCTTTCACTTATCCGCCTTGCTGACGCCCGACCTCAGATGCCAGATCATATTCACATTGTGTATCGACTCACGAACACGGACAGGCAATTTATTGCGAAGAAAATTCGGAAGAAATCAAACGAGCTCGAGATCTTTAGACTTCTGGATTCTATCCGACCCAAATCTGACCATGTCATCTCATTGGTGGATTCTTTCGACGGGTGGGCCATTCTACCCAAAATGGTCGACGTCCTGGATTACGTTGATCGCCGACGCATTTCCACCGTATTTGAAACCAAGATTTCCCAAGTCTGCCTGGGCCTCATCATGGGCGTCGCATTTCTTCACGACAACCATATCGCTCACAGGGATATCAAGCCGGACAACCTTGTTGTCGATAGGAACCACAACTTGAAAGTTATCGACTTTGATATCGCAATGCACGTAAGGGACGAGAACGAGGAGGTTGATGACCAGCGTGGTACAGAAGGTTGGAAAGCCCCCGAGATTGTGAGGGGGTCGAGGCACAAACCGATCATGGCAGACCGATGGGCCTGTGGGCAGGTTATTCTGTTTCTGCTCGATGAGTTCCGCAAGCAAGACAAATCCCTAAAGGCATTCGCAAAGGACCTGGCGCTGCGTGATCCAGAGAAGCGGCCATCACTGCTTGAATGGGGTAGATATTTGGCTCCAGCACTCTCGGACGCTGGGAACACGGGGAATTCCCTCGTAAGAGAGGCCATGCCGCATCAAGAAGTCAACAGAGACGACACGACGCCCCTGAACGCGAAGAAGCGGAAGGTCGACTCGAACCAGTGTAATTTGGATTCCGAGATTGTCATGGCCTAGGACTTAAACAACGCATCAAGCGCACTTGCATTCATTCACGCACCCCCGAATACAGCACATTTGAGCCTCGATTGGTCGGTCGTTCATAGTCTTGTCTTTTGTATACGTAAACCTCGTCCTTGTTTGTATCCTTAGAAAGCTAGTTAATAGTGGGGCGTGAGACGCTGTAGCACACGAGCAAATTCCTTTTTATGAATTATAGAAACCAAGACTGCATTCATTTCAGGTCTAAACTTGGGAGGAAAGGTGTGATGGCGGGTATGGAAAGATGTACCAGTGGTTAATGGTTTACACCGGGTTCTGCATATTCTCTTACATCCGAAGTAATCCCGAAGCGCCCGGTCGCAAAATGGCGCTGAATGCCGCAAGTGCAAATAAGTAACAGAGCCACGGGAATTACATCAGCTCTCCACTTCTGGAGGGACAATATTGACACTGAATTGATCGTGATAATTCGATAACATTTGCACATGGTAACCTTCCGCTCTGGTGCTAGAGTACCGGAGCATTATGATGTTCTGTTCAATCAGTGTCTAGTCGACACTATTGTCGATCTATCCTAACGTCAATGTATCTGGTGACCATATTTCAGCCTCACATGGAAAAAGGAATCGACGACCGAGTCAGAAGAAAATATTGTCATCTAAGCCGAAGTTCAGCAGTAGCTTCTGGTTGACCATGCTTATGACTCATGGCGAGAACGATGGATAGTGAATACGATTAAAAGTGACATACTCGTCTAACGAACCCAACATCGAAATACCAGCGAGCAACGGTACCTGCAAACGAAGGACATGAGAAATGGTCTTCGCCCGGGCAAAGTAGAAGAAACTATCAGAGGGGGTGCCCGATCATTTGAACTGTGGCGGGCCTTTTCGGCATGGCAATACGAAGACCGTCGTGAAAGAGCATCACGCATGAAATTGCAAATACAGGTGTATACATACCTCGGAGAGACAGGTATCCTGAGTAGATATTATCCATGAAGCTCTGCAAGGTAAGGGCTAATCAGTCCAGCACTCGCGACATACACAAGAGAAAGAGTCAGAAAAGATGAATAAAACAACCAGGAAATGTCGTCAGAGGCCCACGTCGAGGCATCAGGCGGTAACTCTATACACGAGAAATCGGGGTGTAATCGACTCACCTCTACGAGGGGGTGTCCTCAAAGCACTCAGGAGGTATGCCTAAAAAGTATTCGTAAGCAATCGTTCACAGCATGACACCGAGCTCAGGGTAAATCAGTGGATTGACAGATAAAAGGTTAAGAGCATCGTGCGGTGTCGCACTCAGAAACTCTAGTTTGAATGACAGGAAAACTCATCCCGCACAGCGGTGCCTCACTTGAAGCGATCCGGACTCACCAGCTGCCATGAGGTTTGAACAAGAGAAAGACAACGTCGCGGTATCTACAAAAGAGATATTAGATTCATTCCTAGAAAGTAGGAAATACATGTTCAAAAGGTTTCAGTGTAACTATGACATATGCGATACATTGCTGACGCTCGTCGAAAGAAAACATGTTTTCATCGCGAAAAGTGGAAGTATCAAAGACGATGGGTACTCACACAGCAGACACCAAACTCTAGTTCAGGCAAAACGGAAGTAACTGCATAACGAGGGCCGATTCGTGATAAAGGTCAAGAAAGCTCAATAGAGGTATTTTAGGGCAAGCCGAATGCTTTGTCCACGTGATTAACAAGGGGTGCGTTCAGCTTGAACTATCGACCCATCGACCAGCTCGAGAAGTGCTCCACCTGCCAGAGGGCGACGACGACGATATTCCAATCAAGACGCGATGGAGACTAGACAAATCCTGCATAAACGGGATTGGAATCACTGTCTGCCCATGTATCCAATCCCCACTCATCGTTTGACAGAATTCCGACGTCGTCCAAAGTCATCGAGCCATTGTCACGGTACTCACTAGGGCGGTTCCGTCCTAGTTCAATATTCCAGACCATGGTTTCCACACTAGCCAAGGCCGATCTTTGCTGGACCTTCCAGAGTACGATTGGCGAGTTTCTATTCCACCTGTGCGTCAGCTAATCGTCACAATTCGTGGGTGTCATAGTTCCGGCGTTCGCTAAAAACTTCCGATCTGATCTATTACCGGAGGGCGGCCCCAATCTTGCAGTTCTCCTGCGTTCTCAGTATGAGTGGTGAGCACGAGTCTGTTACCTTGATATTTTCAGGAGAATTTATGATTCGGTGATAACGCAGCAAGACGCAATCTTCGGACAGGACAATATGGCAGGCTCTGCTACTTAAAGGAACGATTTTCGACAACGTAGACGGCTAATTGCATGTGATTGTCCAGGTGCATGTTTATGGATAGTGCAGAAGGCCGGGCGCTGATCTACCTCGCAATCAACCCTGGAATCTGGTTATTGGTGTCCTGCGCATGGCGTGGCGGGTGCTATTGTTGTGACATCCGTGGTGGCCGCATCCGAGTGCGTATCATAGCCATTCGCTGGCGGCCGTTGCTCACAAAAATTGTCGTGCAGATCAACTTGCCAACGGAACGTGATAACACGCCATCTTAGAGTGCATACGCACAACACACTCGCGCTCTGTTCCACCGCACGCCAGCAGCTCGGTGGGTATCTACGAGGCGCTTCTTCTACTTTCGAGTTGTGTCAACACTTCAAGCAGTCGTTGGACCTTCATAGTCGAAGCTGCAATAAACAATTATATTGTTGTCTTCACGAAAGTGGTTATGCGATGTGTTTCAGAGTAAGTGAAGGATCTGAGGTTCGCTACGCTCATAAGGAAGATTAAGTAAAAGAAATACCGCAGGAGCATGCATACCAGGCTCTTCTACACGCGCTAGGTCTCAGTTCTTACATACCACTCGCGTTCAAACTAAATACATCCTGATAGCGAAACTAGATAAAAGACTAGAGGTACCAATCTAAGATATAAATTCAACGCGAAACCTGAGTTTCAGAGGGTAGTTACACACCAAAGATGATCATCAAAGTCAAAATGGCCTGGGGGCATTTGTAGGCGCTCCGTGTTTGTTCTGGAATCCCTGTCTGCCTCTGACCTATGCTTGGATCCTCGCCCGAAGTTTGACGATACAGCGCTGTCTTGTTCATCCCATCCCGTCTCCGAACTAGGAATTCTGCTTGGTCTCATCTTGGTTTGCATCTGAGCATCGCAGCGAGTTAGTTTGTGGCTAGAGTTGGATTTTTCAGTCAGTGGTCGCCCTTGAAGAATCTTTCCCATATGTGTCTCTGCAAACGACAGACCTCTTCTCTGAATGGCAAGCAGCATCATGACGGAAGGTAAGAACGAGTCCGGGCGTTCGTTTGTGAAGTCCTTCCAAGACTCTGGATTGAACAGATTATACAGGAAGGACCTCCCCTCGTTGTCTTCTCGTGCCTTCTTCGGGACGTCAAGGAAGCGGGTTACCCGGAGATATGCGTCCCAGTCTCTGAGATACACCTGTCCAGCAGATACGCTTAGCTGGTCGATAAGACCCCAGGGTGGCGTCCAGTCGTCCGGGACAGGAGGAATGGAATAGAACCTGAGATTATCTGTGGGTTTCATACGCTCGGATGTGCGCGGTGCATAGGCGTGCAGGTGCACATGTTCGCTGGTCCTGATATCTGGCAACAAGCAATCGACCTCAAATGGACTTGCGGATGGTGTTGAAGTATTTGGCGCGGGTATGGAGCAAAGAGTGGAGGAGCCGAGAAGGGGATGAGCGAAAGCGAGTAGAGTGTAAAGGTCGGCGGTAGAGTAGCGGAAATTGAGCTGCGGTGCTGCCATGCTGCAGTACATGGGAGCCATGATTCCATAGTATCTCGTCTGGTCCATCATACAGTTCGCCCTCAGGTAGAGGAAGATGTACGCTGTAGCGCTGAAGGGTACTGAGTGGGGTGTAGCACTGCTGCTATCGCAAAAGTCGCAAGATATCCTCCCGAGGCAATAGGCGGAGCCAATGAGCCCAGTGTCATATACTTCGAAGGCACAAATGCCAAATGCGGTTCTGAGGAGGGAGTGTGTCCTCGCGATGCCAGTATCCTCCAAAGGGGGACATGCTCCATCTCCCCAGGCAGTCACGCGATGGTAAGTTCCAAAGATTCCCGCGCATTCGATATCGAGGGTGACGGTGATTAATTGATTCGCCACGCTCGAGAAGACCATGACACGTGGCAAGGATATTACAGCCACAATTCTCACAGTGGAATCGCCTGCTGTTATTTCCCTCAAACTCTCGCAGGTTGGCCACTTGTCCGTGACGCTTCCGTCTCCTTTCAGATGGAAACAGCCACTCCGATACACTGAGCCATATGCTGTCTCCGTGTACGCTCAAATCCCACGACGCGGAAGGCACTACACTCGCGGGTGACATGGGTAGTATACACACCCACCCAATGCAGAATTTCTCGAGACCGTCGGTGTTGAAGCTCAGACGGTATAGAAACAACGACACACGGTCGTTCAGGTCCATCATTATCGATTTTGGTGCGTTCTGTTCCACGCTAAGCGCGGTCCACGACGCTCATACTTTATAGACAACCTCTTCTGTTTCGCACCGGTCCAGTAGGCGGTTTACAAGGCCTATGCGACATGCATGGCACGTGTGGGTATAGGATTCGCTGCCAGCTCGTCATAAATCACCCTCCACATCTATCTCAGCACGCTTGTACTTCCCCCAGGGGTGGTGAAGCCACGCTAACTGCAACGCACCATCTCAGTCGTCCATGCCTCTGCGCTCTGGCACTTCGTACTTGTCTTCCTTGACTCCAAGATCTCTGAGCAGCACGTTGTCGAACGATTGTTCTTGGATGCACAGCCCTTGACTTCATTTGCCTTGTCGTCCTCTACCTACACGTTCTATGCATCGTCGTCAATGACAGACGAACACCTGAGGAGACGGCGACCACTTTTTTGCGCGTTGAAACCCTCATCCTCAACAGCGCATTTGAGCCTTGGCGGTGCCGAAGTTGTGCCTCTTCCCCTTGTCTTGCGTGCCAACGCAGGACAGAGCAAGCAGGCACGAGACCGAGGTCGGTGGGAATGATAGGGCCACTGCAGTCGGGTATGGTTTGCAGGTCTGGGACGGCACGCTGTGACGACACACACGCCCAATATGCATTCGGCATTGACTCGCATGATCGCTGTCCGTCATCCACGCACAGAAGCACTCCACATCCTGTTCGACTGGGTACGGCATCCCCGGGAGCAGGGTCTGTACGGCGCGCCGTCAAAGCTAGTTCCGTCCTGGTTCAATATTGTAGACCATGGTTCGCTCAACACTAGGCGAGGTTGTTTTCCGCTGGATGTTCCGATCCGATCAAATGAGGTTGGCGAGTTTCATTTCCACTTGTGCGTCAGCTGACCGTAATAATCCATGGGACAAACACGAGTCATGGCTATTGCGTTCGCTAAAAATCAGTGGTACCTTTGATGTGAACTGTCACCCGAGGACGAACTCATCTCACCGATCTTGCAATTCTCCTGCGTTCTATCTATGAATGGTGAGCACGAGTCTGTTAGCCTGATATTTTCGGGAGAAACCCTGGGTCGCTGATGACGTGACGAGACACGCTTCTCCAGACAGAACAATATGGTAGGCTCTGCTACTTTATGTAAAGGAATGATTTTCCACCACATAGACTACGAATTGGATGTGATTTGCCTGATAGTGCACAAGGCCGGACAAATGTAGAGTGTATGCGTTAATTTACCTCACAATCCACCCCGGAGTGCCCTGTACGTCGCGTGGTGGATACTATCGTTGCGTCATCCACGATGGCCGCATCTGAGTGCGTATCACAGTGGCCGTCACTCACAAAAATCATCATGAAGATCAGCTTTCCGGCGGAACACGATCGTATGCCGTCTTGAAGTGACTGTATCTGGTCTGCCCACAACACTCGCGTTCTGTTCCACTGAGCGGCAATGCCTAGGCGAGTATCTACAACGCCTTTAATTCAAGCCGTGTTGACAATCCATGTAATTGTTTGATCTTCATAGTGATAATGGCTGACAATAAAAATTGTATTGTTGTCCTCGCGAACGTGGTCTCGGGTACCATACGTAAATGAAGGGTCTGAGGATTGCCAGGCTTACAAGGAAGATTAAGTGAAAAAAAATACGGCAGAAGTCTGCATAGCAATATACGCTAGGTCTCGATTCTTACATATTACTGGGTCAAACCAAATACTATCTGAATGGCGAAACTAGATGCGGGACCGGAGGTGCCAATCTAAAATGTAAATTCAGCGTGAGATGTGGCTTAAGAGGACAGTTACACACCAAATATAACTGTCAAACTCAAAGTAGCTTATGGGTTTTTGTAGGCGCTTCGTGTTTGTTTCGGAACCCTCGTCTGCCTCTGACCTATGCTCGGATCCTCGCCCGAGGTTTGATGATGCAATGCTGTCTTCTTCATCCCGTCCCGTCTCCGAACTAGGAGCTGACAGAATTCTGCTTGGTCCCATCTTGGTTTGCATCTGAGCATCGCAGCGAGTTAGTTTGTGGCTAGAGTTGGATAGCGCAAGGCCCTCGAAGTCCTTTTCAGTCAGTGGTCGCCCTTGAAGAATCTTTCCCATATGTGTCTCTACAAACGACAGACCTCTTCTCCGAATGGCAAGCAGAATCATGACCGAAGGTAAAAGTGAATCAGGGCGTTCATTTGTGAGATCCTTCCAAGATTCGGGATTGAACAGATTGTACAGGAAGCTTTCCCCCATCTTGTCGCGTGCTTTCTTCTGGATGTCAAGAAAGCGGGTTAGCCGAAGATATGCGTCCCAATCTCTGAGATACACCTGTCCGGCAAATATGTTTAGCTGGTCGATGAGATCCCAGGGTGGTGTCCAGTCGTCCGGGACAGGAGGAATGGAATAGAACCTGAGATCATCTGTGGGTTTCATGCGTTCAGATGTGCGTGGTGCGTAGACGTGCAGGTGTACATGTTCGCTAATCCTGATATATGGCAAAAGGCGATCGATCTCGAACGGACTCAGAACTACGAGCACTCGGTTTCCATTCTTTTTGCCAGAGAGAATCCACTGCACAGGGCGCAAATATTGGTCCGCCCTCCCTTGTGTCGATGTCAGTTCGATCGTCTCGCAGAAGTCTGCCGTCGCCAATATGAATGGGCTCCAGGTATGGGCCCCTAGTGAGGCTGCGGAACTGTTTTCCAGACTCGTGAAGACCGGCAGAAAGGCGTCAGATGCCCGGAGAACACCGGTCTGCACGAATGTAACAACGTCTGGATGAAGAAAATGTTCCGCCGGTTTTGCCCTCGGAGGTAACTCCACCTCCCGCTCTTTCTCGATCTCCCGCTCAACCTCCCTCTCCACTTGTTCATCGAGCTGTGCTTTTCGTATCGATGACATGGGAACTCCGAGGTATTCGCAATGCTCTTCGATGTCTTTCTGCAATTTCTGCGAGGTTGACCCTGAAGTACTCCGAGGTTCATGATGCGGCGCATAGAGGTCGGCGAGAGATTTGGCTTCTGGCTGTAGCCACGCATCTGATAACTGCTCTTCCGTAATCTCATTCTTGCAGAAGCGTGACCAAGCGTCATAACGAGCCATATGGTCCATGCCCTGTTGCGCCCAGTGAGGAGCCCATTGTTGAATATCAGACCATGTTTCGTGAATCGCCCATTGTAGGATATCGGCTGTGTTGATTGTAATGTCCCGATCCCGACCCTCCTTGCGGGTAACAGATCGGATGCTCTGATCGACCTCGAGAGGCGCGAAGAACATGACAGAGTGGCCACGACCGAGCTTGCGCATCCTCATGCAACCTAGTATCCATATGAGATCGGTCGTCTCTCCTACTACAACTATGATCATACCTTGCACCAGCCGATCCTTCGTGACTTTGGGGCCCAACGTCACCGCCGCCCGAAACCCTTCAGGGAACTTGAGGTCGGTACCCCTGGTGTGGGCATCATCCAGATAAACGACACAACGGTCGAGCCTCTGAGCGAGCGATGATGACATCAGGGGCTGGATTCTGCCACTTCTCATCAGGACCATCAAATTGTCGTCCTTATCGAAGTAGACAGCACCAGCGTCGCTTGTAAGACTCAGCCATTCTTGGGCCAAATCATGATTTCGCAGATCGAGGATCTGTGCCCCAACGTCCAGGAGAACACGGATTTGCGGTTGTTGAGCAGTGAGAATTTTGAGGAAGTCGATCGTCTTGGCCGGCCGGTCATCCTCGCGAGGGATCAACATATAGGAGTCATTTTCGGGCTGGAGAAGATATGAGAGAATCCTTGCGTTCGTTCCCTCCTGATGATCAAGCGCGTGTTGCGTAATGGACATTGGTAGTAGATATTGACTGTCATTGGTTCCCGAAAATCCTGATGTCTGGTCAGCGAACAAATTCAGAAGCCCTCTGGGAGATGCTTTGCTCGCTTACCAGTGATTGGGTGCACCCGTTCCTCTGCTAAGTCCCAACTGGAAGTGGCAAGTTTCCATGGATATTCTTTTGCTTCCTTCGGGAAGACAACGCGAGACAAGTAAAAATCGATGGCAGCTTTATTGCAAGAAAAAACCGGGAACAAGTAGTTGTCCCACTGCTCTGATGACTCGAGGTTGAACGCCGTGATTTTCCTAAGACAGTTGGGTAGCAGAGTCATCGAGTCTATACCTTTAACCCAGAGTGCGTACTCCACGCCTGGGTCGTCCCGGTCGAGAAGTACGTGAAATGCAGTTTTGAGTTGCTCCTCGGTGAGACCAGTATAATAGTAGGACAAGCACGTAAGGATAATGACAATATCTGGTTGGCCGAACTGGGTGTTGGGTGCTGGAGTGTCTTTAGCACGATATGGGACGGCCAGATGAGTGTGCCTGCCCAAGTGGCATTCCTTGGGTTTGGGGTAAAGACCATAATCTACACGCCACCTTCGTTCTGCAAGAGTATACAAGAGGATATTGCACGCAAAGAGACCCCGAAGAAGAAGTAACCCGCTCCAGAGATTGGTTTGGCGAGATTGCTTCGCATACTCCTCCACTTTCTTTGCCTTGTCGGATTGGAGATTTTCGGAAGATATGAAAGTACGTATCGCATTCCGTTGTGCTTTGGTCATAAGATGGAAATCAAAAGTGGGAATGTGACCAGCCATCACATCCCTAACGAGCAATGAGATCAAACGATGACCGGCATCAGAGTTTCGCGAAATGCGGAAATGCGGAAATGAACCAGGACGGCGGCTTGAATACTCCACAGAATCCGGCAGATTCTGTGAAAGGGAACACGCATGACGCTGCACCAGCTGTAAGATCTGCTGAATGACCGTCCATCGGTCAGGATAGCCTTCAACATGCTGTTCATGACCTATAGTGTAAATTAATTGATGTCGGGCATGAAGAATATCATCGCTCTCATCGAGAATATCACGGGTATGAGAATGAAGCCACTTCTGGAGCTCTAACAGTGAATCGGATTCCTCTTTCTTCCATACATTACTAGCGATATCTTGCTCTGTGGTCGAAGGCCTCGGTGAACAAAAAAGACCTTGTAACACATGAGAAATGTAGCTGTCTTCCAACTGTCACCCAACTGTCAGCTGTGTAAAACATTGTTATGGCACGTAGCGTACGCTCACATATTTGAGTGATGAGGCCCCCACATTGTATTTGTGGATTAATTTCTGAAGCTGCGATGACGGCTGAGTAGTAAGCTTGGGTTTTTGCAGTTGCGCCTCGATGCTCATCAACTTGAGTGACAAAATGTGCTCAGGCTGGACAAGTAAGATGCAATGATCTTCCATCCATCGAGAAAAATTTTGACGCATGGTCTTAATTTGCTGTTGGCGGTGTGAGCGAGATATGGGAAGTTGGTATATCCGTCTGTTTGCAAGCCCACCGAGACAATCTGCCAAGAGGTACAGCATCTGGACCATCAATGGTTTCGGGACCACGACACGGACAAGTTGATGGCCATCCGCAAGAAATGCAGCCACGATGGGGATAATCACAGATGACTTCCCTTCCCCCATGTTGACCTGGATTACGGTGTTATTTCCAGACTGCGGAGACATCATCTTCGTCGCAATGTCAGCTTGCACGCGACGAATAAGGAAATTGCCTTGCAGCTAATGTGATTGAGCAAACATCCTCGAGGGTTGAAACCTGGGAAACCAACCTGAATTAACAACCAATCAGGGTATTCATCAGCTTTCCATCCATCGCACCCTTCATTTTCCAATTCCTTCAGAAACTCCTCTTCGCAACCTCCCAAGGCGAATTGAAGCAATCGTCGAGCACGCTGACATTCCAACAGGAGTAAAGAAAATTGTATCATATATTCTTTCCAGTTCTCTGAGAGATTGATCGAGGAAGTGGATGCAAGACATTGCAATAGGGAGCGTGCTGTGACCTGCGGCCATTGCCCACCCTGAGCAAGAGCCTGCCCTAGTGGGTTGTTTGGGGGTCCCAAACTCTGCCTGAGAGCACGCAAAGCATCCTCAGTCTTGCTCTGGCATTGTATCAAGTGATCCTTCAGTTCATTGATGGGATATCCCTTTATTGTGGGTTGGATTACTTCATGTTCCTCTCTCACATATTGTGCACTTGAATGAAGGTCAGTGATATACTGCTCCTGAAATGGGCGATGTCCTGAGTTGAATTGAGTTGAAGAGAAGAGTCGATCAAAAGCAGGTGAATGATAAGACAAGCATTCATTTCTACCTGAACAATGAGGCAGAAATCTGGTCAAATATGGAAGCTTTGGGGGAGCTCGTGTGAAAAGCAACAGGTCCAGTGTGACCCGCCAAGATGGTGTAGGCCAAAGGGCCAGTGTTGTGCTGGGTTCAGAGTGATGGCTTTGAACAGCCTGTGACATATGAAGATGTGCATCAGAAGATTGGCCAAGTGTGTATTGCAAGGAAGAAAGAGAAGATGGAAACTTGGAAGTTGGCTGAAAGTCAGGCATGACAATGCACATAAGATCCTCCTTGAGTTTCAGGTTGCGGTAACAGCTGGAAAAAAATGCTTGTGCAGTAGGAGTCAAATATCGAACGCCTCCAACATCAGTGTTTGAGGGAACACTATCAAACGGCCAAGCACTAAGCAGGCGACTGATCTCTGAAGTTGGAACTTCGTAGTGACCCTGCTTCATCACAGTGGGATAATATCCATCCAAGAGATTATAATCTGCATGGGGAATTTTGCCTTTATTTGTGAATGCTAGGAGCAGAGAGAGAAATGCAGTCTGAGGGTGTGACGAGCAATATGCCAAGGCAGGAACCTGAAACAGCAATTGAAATCGCTGCCGAGTGGTATTGTGTTCCTGGAGAGAGTCTAGCAGGGTCAATAGTGTCTGTGGAAGCCATTCGTACGTTTTGTTGAAATGTAATGGTGACTTGTTATTGGTGTCCCCACTCATGATACCATCCCACACTCCTACCCAGTCAGACAAGCTGGCTATAGCGGATTCATGACTGTTCTGCCAACGGTACTCAACCAGGGATGCTGCGTTATACACAGTATCTTCGAGCTGGATGTCTGGGAGACCCAATGCATGGGACTCTGACAAGCGACTCTGATCCAACAAGCATAGGGGTGGAATGGCCACATTCGAGAGAAATAGATATTCAGCTCGCTTCTCCCTTGCACTTCTAGTTTTAGATGAGTCTTGAAATTGATATCCCAGTTGGTAGTGCAGATCGAGTGCGACAGTCACTGGACAAAGGTATCCAGAGGATATGAAGGCACCTGCTGCTGCCAGGGACTGATACCTAGATGACTGTAAGATGGACAGTGCTTCTTGGATACCCGTCCTGCCTGTGAATGGATCAGGTCTCCAACTTATGCTCGTCTTTGCATGCAAGTAAGCCAGAAAGTGCATGCTCTCCAAGCTCGAATCCCCCATCAAACAACCTAGTTCGTAGTCCACTTTGTAGACATAATAAGTAACTGGAGGGAGAGATGTTTCAAATGGGAATTCTTCAAGGAGGTGTGACACAAGGACATGCCGCGAGGGAAATGTTTCTTCTAGACCCTCGAGCTTCGACCTGAGAACAAGCCGCTCCTCTAAACCAAACAGGGTTCCGATCTCTTGACTCTTATCATAAATCATCCCACTGAAATCATTTGACTCGAGGTCTCCATCACTGTTGATGAAGAAGGACAAGCTGTGACGCGGTAAAGCAACGGACAATAGTGGTATCTGCGAGGAATCAACGGTGGATGTGGTAACCATAATGTTTTCCGGGAAATCCATACGCTCCAGAAGGCAAGAGACCATAATCCAAGTTTGGCTTTGCATGCCCACAAGCGATTCACAACCTCTGTAAATGCAATATTTTCCATGTGCGCCTTGAATCCTCCAGTTTTCGTGGGACTCCTCCCAGACATTTTCGAGAGGACGTATCTCAATAACAGATGTGGATAGATTCAACCAATGAACATGCCCTTCGAGGAGGGAGGTTGGAATATATCCCTCCAGTAATTCGGGGAGAACAAGCTCTAAGATATCAGTGGCATCTGTACGCTGGGCCCGGATCACAAGACGGTCGTTACGAAGTGAAAAGTGGATCTGTGTATACTTTGATTTCTGACCGGATTTCATAGATCCAGGACACTTACACGGTGACCTGAGATCATTGACAACGTTGCAAAATCCATCCCGGGAAGGTCGGAAGGAACAGAAAGGGGAGTTTCCTATCCAAAAAAGTCAACGAGTTATGCGGATTTTAGCATAGTGACACACTTTATGAAAGAGTTGCTTGTATAACGGATGCTTTCGAATCACTTTCGGCAATCGTCCGATTGATCGATCATCAACAAGGATTGACCCATCGAGCAGGTTTACATGCACAACTTGTGAGCGCCCATTCGGAGTGACAGCTGTTGTTGACACCATCCAATGAGAGTTTGGATGTTCCTTTGGGGGAGCCCACTTTCGCGGACCTGGTCGATACCCGGGCCAAATGTCGCGTAATGCAAGGTCAATACCGCGATCTGTGACATCCACAAGGACTACATCCCTCAATACCCGTTCGAGAGCAACAGAGAGCCGGCGACTTTGCTCATAGTGCAGTGTTGAGTCATCGTCCCAATCGGTATGCCGGCAGCTGGGCAGCTGGGTTGCCTGACAAAAGAAAGAACAAGACAAGAAGGCATGCACATCTGCTGCAGAATGGAAAACCTTGTCGAGTGAATTCATGCCGATATCGAACGTACTCCGACATGTAGCAGCCATGTAGTGTAGATGCTGGGACCGTTTTTCGTTTGTAGGTGCCCGACCCAGATCGTATGCAAGTTCCTGAACCCATTCGAACGTCTTCCTGCGCACGTCCTGAAGAAGCTGAAGTACGCGATCCAAGACACTTTGACAAGGGTTTGATGCAAGCACCCGAGTAAGGAGCAATGAAATTGTACACATTGCTACTTCATCCAACGAGCCAGTGCTGACATGCAAGAACAAGCCTTCCAGTTCATCAAGCAACATATTGCAAAAAGACTGATTTTGGAGCTCCTGATGCCATTCCCATTCCCCTGTGTTTGTATTGAGTGCGCCAACTTGAGACGTTGCCTGAGCCAGCAAGAGACAAACTCTACAAGATCGGAAGTTGAGATTTCCACCACGCAACTCCCGCAGGATGTTGATCCATTGAAGGGAACCACCGCTACGCAAGTGCCCAAAAGCAATGGACTCGTCAAGAGATAAATCCGCAGGACAACGAAATTGTTCTGACAAGACATCGTTGGAAGTGCAAGTAACTCTTGGAATGCATAATCTGTAACCCCCATCCTCACAAAACATGTCGTATCCAGGGATCGGCCACCCGGGCTTGAGAGTCTCGTTGTCGATATCCTCCTGGATATCATCCGGAATGCTCTCGAAAATATAACATAATTTCGGACCATCGCGAGACTCGGGATCTCCTCGGCGAGAGTAGGCAAGCTGAAAAGGGGTGCAAGCGTTGAACCCAATCCCGGTAGAAAAGCGTTGCAAGGATATCTTCATGTGGTCCGGGAAGTATGATGTGCATCCCTCATCAAATCGACATAGTAAATGTCCTACGACGGATCGCCAAATACGAATTGGAACAGGACACAGTTCCAGCTCAAATGTAATAATCTTGGACTGCAACAGCGAAACATGTTTTATTGATTTTGCGTGTCCGTCCTCATCTAGGTGCTGATGCATGTTGTGTTGATCCCCCTGTCGCGAGCTATCACTGCGGATGGAAGGCGCCAACGTCCAAGGTATGACCTTTTCGATGCGATTCCAGAGTTCCTGGAGATCAGGAAAGCTGTCGTAATAACGGGCAGGGAGGCTCTCCTCAGTGAATTCATCCGATAGCACCCATAGTCCTTCGCGTGATCTGGAGTAACGATCATGAAGATAGTGGTACACACGAGAGAGGCGATGGAGGCTCGTCGTGTCGCGAAGAAGTAGCGATTCAAGTAAATCTATAGGGATTTCAGGAGAATATTCGGCAAGTATCGGAATCTCCGCAACAACCAACTTGTCGAGCGCAACCCACAGTTCCATCCATGTCAAAAACATAACGGAATAAGACTCTGGATCGTCCGAGTACGAATTTGTTGCCTTCAATAGATATGTATCCATCAATCTCCCAAGTCGTATGCATGCTTTCTCCACATTTGTTACGCGAGCAACCCATTGATCAATCTCTTGTTCGACTGACCTCTCCACATCATATAGAGCCACGTAAGGATCTTTCCTATATGCCCTGGCAAAAAAGGTCGAAGATAGGAAATCTTGAAGAGTGCCTCGTTGATACTTTTTGTGCCGAATGGGGGTAGCAAGGAATATGTCTCCTGGATTCGCGAGAGTACTGTGAATGTATTCATCAATGTGTGGGAGTGATAGTCGAGTATCCCCAGTGAGATCGAGTTCGGAGGGATTCCAATGTAGCAAAGGGGATTCAGCAGTTTGTGACTCCGTCCCTCTGGCATCAAGGGTACCCTGAAGACGACGACACGTATCCAATGCCATGTCGGACAACCAGACAGGTGTGGATGAACCAAGTTTGGACAACCGTCGGAGGATCTTGGCCAACATCAAAAACAGCAGACCACTAGAAACGTTGGCGCTATGCGCATCCATTGCCAGGTTGCAAATGAAAAACAGCATGAATGCTTTGTAGGAAGCGGGCCATTTAGAAGAGGAGCGATCGAGAGATGTTTGAATTGACACCCTTGTCAGAAGCCAGAGTGATGACCGTCGCCAGCTTTTTCCAGGATGTCGACTATCACTGATATCATCACGAACGCGCTTGAAAACACGAGAACCCTCAACAACATGGCCAACACTTCGCAAGATTCCGGTGAGCAACGCGGTGATATACTCTGGGTGACGATATGGGACGTGTGGGGGATCTGAATTGACTTTGCTTGGGAGAGAAAGAAAGTAGGCCAGCTCGGCTTGGAAGTGAACATCTTCAAACACTTGATTAGGTATTTCGATGGCCAGCCCAGCAAAGGAGTATACGGCGCTTCCTCGCGCCTCTCTGACAGCTTCGCAGCTAAGAGACACCTCGAACGACTCGTACAGTGTGCCGTTTTCCTGCTTTCTAAATAAAACTGAAGCACGCTGTGCTCTGATGTGGAATGCAAGCACGTCTATAAATGTTGAGAAAGGTGCTTATAGGGAACAGCATAGCGTACCTCCCGACTGCATGGCGCCCAGCTGGGACATGATGTCGCCTTTCTCCAGATATCGGGACTGCGCAGAGGCTTGCAGATTATCTAGCATCTTCACAATGGAATTCCATCGAAGTTTGAGTGTGTCATCGATGTGGGGGGTATAAGCGCGAGCGGCAATACAGACCGCACGAAGGAGTGAGAAGTCTTTCTGGGCGGTATAGTCGCTTTCTTCGGGAATCTTTACAGGGAAGAATACGTGGGTAACAGCATAATTCAGTGCGGGGTCGTCAGCGGCGAAGAGTGGAACAAAGTTCATCTGGCAATGGTGGTTGAGCTGGCTAGTCCGGGCCCTGAGGGGTACCTACTATATAGTGACGATACTCACGAATTTTCAACCCCGTCGAACCGCCTCAGTTCCACAGCAATCAAACACTAGGGCCAAGGGGAGTTCTGTTTTGGGTTGAATGCTGTGGTTCCTACCTCATTCATCAAGATTATTTTCTATTTGATCTTTCGGTTCTATCAAACGGGGTTGGCAGCCGTGATAGTTGCGGAGCTTCGTTTCTACCTGTGCGCAAGCTATAGTAATCGTTTTCAGCCTACGAGGTTTACTTACCGTGATGGTCCGGTTTAAACGGTCTAAGCTGGCATCAGAGCAACAGGGTCTAGCAGCCATCGTGCGGTGAGATGTTATGAATATCCTACCAAGTTGAACGTTGATCTCAGCTCCTAGCCAACATTCTTTTCAAATATCCCGTAAAACTCTTGATTCGACGCTAGCCGAGTACGAGGGTTCCCAAAGATTGTCAGCCGGAATCCGTGGTTCTCTACTTAGTCCTGATTCAAGCGCATGATGTCGACCACAGCCAAATCACTCCCAAGCCAGCTTTCGTTCAGAAATTGCAAGTTTCAAAACACACAAAAAATCAGAAAGAAAGTTTTGTGTATTGTAACAGGAATATTTAAGTCATGCAACGCAACAAAAAAGAGAGCACTTATTCTTAAAAGAAAAAAAGAAATAGTGGATCGAATCTAGACCCGCTTCACCCGCTCTGGTAGCGCAGTGATCGGTCTCGGCCGGGGCGATCCCTCCACGCCCTCTATCCCATCCACCTCCCGTTTGCCCTTGCCCTCATCCACACCCCGTTCTCTCCCCACCCGTCTCCCCACCCCCCCGGTTAAGGCCTGCTTTGAAGTCGGCGAGCCCAGCGTCTGTGACGCATACCGCTTAAACGGGGGTCGGAAGATTTCACCATTGCTTCCACTCCCACTGTCTGTCCCATCGCTCTTCACGCTCCACGCGCGAGATTCCGGTTCAGACTGTAATGAAGTACTCGATCCAGACCCCGTCGCGTGCTGGTACCCGTGCGAGGTTGAGAGGGAGTGCGAGTGCCCGTGCCCATGAGACGCTAGTCGTGGACATGGTCGGGAGAAGAGATAAATATATCGACGCGCCTTGTATCGATGGAGGCGCGTGTGTGATCCATAGTCATGCTCAGGTACACAGATGGCAACGTGAACCTCTGCACAAAAGACGATGTCGGACTCGAATTCGACGGCCGACTGATCCCTTGTTCATCTTGGCCCTGACCTTGCAAGAGATGGGATTCTCTGCCGGTGGACTTCCGGACACGCTCGGTCGCCCCTTGCGTTCTGGCGCAAGGTTCAACTTGAGCGGCACACCACTCGCATTCACAGCCGCCTCATGGCTCTTGAGGTCCTCTGCATGCCCATGCACCGCGGGTCTTGTCCCACCCGACTCACTATGCCCATTCTTCATCAGCTGATATCCTCTTTCCACCGTCGGGGTCACGCTCGGCAATGACGTCACCATCGACCACCGTCTCTGTCCTGTAGGTGACTGAGGCATACCGTCTCTACCGAGCGGCGATCTCAAAAACGCCTTCCACACCTCCTTCATCTCGCGCGACTCCACGTGCTTGGTCCTGTTCAAACCTAGCGTTGGCAATGCCCCGAGTGACATCCCGCGTCCTTAGGCAGTATAATGTATCTCCGTCGGCATCGGGGTCGAATTCGGCGAATTTGGAGGGACCCCCAAACCGATGTTCTCAAAGAACTCGGCGCGCTAACCGAAGATAGCCAGGTGAATACGCTCAGGCCGTCAATTGACGTGAGCCCAATCGCAGAGTTGAAGCCGCCCCCGTGCTGTACCGGGTACTGAGACCGGCCGGTGTGGTAAATGTCGGCGGTAGAGTGGTGGGCACTGAGCTGCGGCGCTGGTGCTGCATTATATGGGAACCATGGCCGTGAGTTTGCCTTTATATTTCCTCTAGTCTGTCATACAGTTCGCTCCCAGGTAGAGTATGCACACTGGAAGAGGTAGCGTTAGAGGGTACGGAGTGGGAAGTGGTATTCCCGCTGTCGCTAAAGTCGAGAGAGGTGATAGGGGGAGCCAATGAACCCAGCGCCATAAGTATACTTCAGGCGCAAACGAATGCGGTTCCAAGGATGAGAGGGAGTGAGTCTTCGCGATGCTATCAAAGGACCTTGGCATCATCCAAAGAGGAGTATGCTCCAGATTCTCCCAAGGTAGGGTACCAGCTGTTCGATGATGGTTAGCTTTGCTGAGTAACGTACATGTTTGGTAGAATACTAGGTGCGTTGCTAGTAAGTATCGGAGGACCAGCACGTCAGTATTTTGTGACAAGACCCGTGTCAGATGCCACGGATAAAGGCGGTTGAGGGGTATCTTCGCCCGAACAATCAGAAGGGTAAGCGGGGGCAGTAGGGTTAATGGTAATGGGGCATTGGTCTGGAGCGGGGAATGGTGCAAAGGTAGAAGATCGTGCAGACGAAGGTGGAACAATTACGAATCCTTCATGATCAGATGGAAGGCGCGAGGACACTGGGATGGTTATCGGAAGACCAGCACGTCGATATTTCGCGGCGAGATCCGTATCGGATACCATGGATAAAGGTAGCCAAGGGTTGTCTGGGCCCGACCAGTGAGAAAGGTAAGCGGGCAGCAGAG
>JBBPMY010000262.1:0-22193 GCA_038090615.1 Phylloporus gajari | reverse complement strand
GGCTGCACAGCCTGTGGTGCTGTACCATACCTGTAGCTCAGCTGTACAATAGGGGACCTTGCTGGAGCACTGTGAGCCTTGTGATTACCTGTCTAGGGCTCTACATAACAATCTGATTTTGCTGATGTCTCTACAAGTTCAGACTCGGGCTCGGTAGGATTTTCGTCATTAGGATCTGTGCTGGAATGATAAGTAGAAGATAGAGCGAGTAATAGGACATACCAATGGAACGGGCACGTTTTCCCAAGTTGACATTAGCCGCAGTGGGTGAAACAGGCATCGGGACAGGTGTGACATGTGACATCTGGCGCGGTGTCGGGTGGCAGTACGATAGGGCTTTGTTCTTTTTTGATAGCAGTTGGTTGGACACGAGAGGAGATGACCTCGATCATCTGCAGAGACACGGTTAGCTGTGTATGACTGAATTAGTACCAGACGTACAAATGGACCCGGGAGTTCTGGAGTAAATGTGAACGAGTAAGTGTCTTCTGCGTGCTTGAGGGGAACGGCGATTTGTAGAACGTTGGGCATGATGAGGGCCTGGTCTAACAGTAAATAAATCACATGACCCCGTTTCGCGAAAGATATTCGTCTCACAAATGATCTCATGTACTATAATAAAATGTGGTTATTCTCATTATTCGACGCAACAGGAGCCTGGAAATTTTTTAGGTTAAAAAGTAGCAACTATTTATGCATTCAAAACTACGGCAGTACCGATCAAGCAAAGTGTGGAAATTTATCCTTGTACCATTGTAATGCGACGCTATTAACCATGACCTAATCAGGATGAGTGGGACAAAGATTGTGATAGAAGACGTTACGAAAACCTTTTTTTAGAAAAGTTTGACTTGCAGTCCCGACATAGTGGGAGCCAGTGAAAGTGCAACGTAGGCTTGGCCTGTAAGAATATTTAATTGGAAAGAACAAGAAAAAGGTAAAATTACCATCCTTTGGAAAATACACGAGAGAGGTCGACGACGACCTTTTCAAAGGAATGGCCTTGACCCTTGTGAATAGTTATGGCCCACGACAGCGTCAATGGAATCTGTAAAAAAAGGTGTTGGATCGTCAGACAATCGCAAACATCGGTGTTAAAACTCGCTGTAAATTCCGTTAAAAGGACGAGGACGTGCTCGGTGTGATTTGAAATGTAAAATTCGACGAGGAAATGCTTGGGGTAGAACAGAAGAGGTGTCTTGCGTATCGGAGGATGCGACGGAAATACCCTCCTCTGAAACCTGGATGTTACGTACATAACCGACCTTTTTTCGATAGACGGTGTCTCCTGTGGCCTCCTGATAGGTATAGAAGCCCTTGACTACGCCGATGGTGCTATTGGTAAGACCATCGTCGAGATGACGCATGAGCATGACTTGGGCACCTGGTTTTAATTTGATATTAGATGGGACGGGTAAGCCATCTAAAAGGGGGAGGTGTCTTTTCGATTTCAAAAAATCGTGTGATTTGAACACGACTGAGGGAAATTGGAGGGACACGAGGCGACTTCGGTTAAAGTCGTCGGTCTCTTGACGAGTGGAAAACAAATAAATTGGTTGACACTGTGGGTTAAAGTCGGCGGAGATGGGACGTAAAAGAGCTTGATGGTTTCGTTATCCAAGTCCGCGATTCGGCATCCACTGAGGGCACGAATGAAATCTAAGAGAACTATGAGAGTAGTACGGAGAGAGAGTGAAAGAGATACCTTGATCATTCTGTTGGTAGACTTTGCTCAACAATATATGCGAATTGATGACGGAAGACCAAGATTGGGATTGAAAGACGAATAACGGAGCTTGACCTTGAGAAGCGACTGGGGGGGTTGTAAAAAGTCGCCCGAGACAACGAGCTAAGGAACATGAATAACCAAGTCTGCAAGATGATAAAATTCTTACCTGTAAGCCACCAAAGGGGAGATTGGTGGCACGAATGTCCCGGGAAACCGCCTCCATGACATCAAACGCGCCAGCTTCAAGTATGGAGATTAGGAAAACGATATAATAAAGAGACAAGAGAAAGGGACGGCATACTTTCGTCGCAAACGAGAGTTTTCGTCTCTATCCATCGCATCACGGCCCGGGGGTTGGCCTTGATTCGCTTCAAAGCCTCTGCGAGTGATTTCTCTGTGCCGGTAAGACCTGCCCAAGAATGAATGGTTTGCCCTGACAGAATTGATGGATACGCGTGGAACTCAAACAGGACGCGCCATGGATCCTACTGGAGGCCATGCCGGTAGTTGCCATTACAGCAACCATATAAGCGTGTCCATGTTGTTGCTTGAGAGCGCCAATGATAACTTGTAATAGATACGATTTACCACATCCTGAGAGATGTTACTAAACGAGTAACAGCGCATAGTAAGAGACAAACCTCCACCGCCGGTGATAAAAACGGATTCACTAGCGAGGGCCTTATCGAGAACGGATCGTTGTTCTTCATTAAGGTTACTCGTATCAATCTCGCGTTTTTCGACGACAGCAGAGAAGAAATGTCGCGCAGATCGTTGGACAGGCATGATGGTAGGAGATACGAGAGAAGCGACGCGTTTAATCACGTGAACAATGTCTACATACGGAAGAATACGGAATCGATAGAATCAACAGACGGAAGGCGAAGGAGTGGAGCCGCTGCAATACCCAAAACATGGAATATAGTACGACGATAATAAATGACTAGCGAACGGCAATAATCAGCGAAGCACCATTTGTCCAATTTTGACAAGTCCTGGTCCCAGTCAATGTGAATCAGATCATATTCGCGCGGCCAAGAGGAAAGAAGGCTACGGAAACGAGTATACCACGGGACAGCCTGGTGCCAGTTGATCGAAGACTCCCAATTAGTACCATGCCACGGGAAGGGGACGTTGGGAAAATCCCATGAAGAGCGGAAAAGGTCTCGACGGGCCGCAAGACGAGCAAAACGATCTTTGAGAGGGAGAGAGTCCATATGGAGCAGATAGTCGTCGGTTTCCTCGAACTGGAGCTTATGATTGACTAGCGCGAGGTCATAGACAACAAGATTGCATAAAGCCTTGCTTTCGAAATCTTTGAGCTCCAAGTGGCGGCCAGAGGAGAGGATGGGAGATAGATCATCTAAAAGAGAGTAATATGGTTCGCTAACCTCGTCTTCGTCCTTGTCGAGTTCTTCTTGAGAATATCCGAGTAGCAGTGGGCCACCATGTCGCCAAAAAACGCGGTGGTCGTAGTTAGACTGAGAGGGCCAAGCAGTCTTCTTCCACCAATGACCAGATAATACATCGCGCCACGTTTGGGTATAGAGATGAAATGGGGAGGGGGGGACATTGTTGTTCGTGGTAGCAACGACGCGGGAAGGGTGGTTGAGGTGGTACTGTTGATACCGAAGGAGCCATATGCGACGCATACAGACCCAAGTAAAGCATACCTTGGCGCGCTTCTCGTCTGAATGGACGTTGGACAAGAGATGGACGGGAGGAACAGTATATGTGAAATGTGCGCCATGGGATGGGACAGGAGTGTCGGGCTCAGTGTATTGGGGAAGACCATCGCGGACCGCGTGATAATGCCAAAAGTAATCCCAATCACAGCCCCAAGAGGGCCAATCTTCTCGGATGCTCTTGGTTTGACGGCGCCAATCGCTGTTTTGGGGCTTGGGTTTACGAGGCACGAGGTTTTTAGAGACTTCAAAGATTGGGATTAGTAAACGAAGAAGATAGTAATAGAGAAGCTAACCACGTCCAAAAAGAATACGAGAATCTTGAATGAGACGGCGATCAAAATACAACTTGTCGTTACGGGCAAAGTAACCACGGGCGGCACGCTCGAAAGAATGGAGATCGGATGGATCAACGTGAGGGGGGTAAAACATGAGGGGTTTGCTATGAACGAGCTTCGCTTTGATTACATCTTTCTGATGGCGAGTGACGTTCAGGTTGGCCCAAGTACGGAATTCACAGAGGGATCTAAGCTCAGTTATGCGAACGTAACGGGAGGAAGGTAAACCAGAAGGAGGAGTGTTGGTGAGATAAAAAGTAGGGACGTGATAGGAGGAGAGCCGAATAAAATCATCACAAGACGTGACGTAGGCACCACGAAAGCATTGACGAGCAGGATCCTGGATTGTGAGAGAGCGGCCAAGTTGGTTGTAACCCCATATGAGAAATGCTTGAATTTCAGCGACGAAGCGCTGCAGGCCACGGGTATACTCCACGAGATCACGATAGGACATGATATGAGTCATATAAAAGAGGGTATCCTCGGCGCGTGCCACAGCAATGGAGGGAGGCTTGTAGGGGCCGGGGTGTTTGGATTGCAATTCATCAAAGAGCGCGAGGACGCGGGAACGGTAAGAGTGGACCTCGTCCTGCCAAAGAGAAAGGACTGTCTGTTTAATGTGACCACGACAAGGAAGAGGAGGGTAGCGATAAAAATCACTATCTCGGAGTTCGTGACAGGAAATGGTACGAGGAAGGGAGAAGAGTTCATGGGCGTCAGTGAGGATGTTGCAGAGATAGGGATGCTCGGGGTCGTAGATTTGAGGGAGGAGGGAGATTTCATGGGGTCCCCATGATCCGTCAATCCGAGGGAAGGGTATTTCTTCTGGAGAGACAAGAGATGGGATATAGGGCGCATTCCTAGCGAGCACGACGGTTCCGTTGGGGAGCGTGGTCCATTTATCAAAATCGACATCAAAAACAGATTCTTGAATGAGATTAGATTGATACGATTACAGAACATCGAAACGTTACCCATAGCGATGTTGGAGGGCGAAGAGGGAGGAGCTGAAGGGGAAGTTTGAGGGTAGCGTTTACCAAACAAGTCACTTGAATCCCACGCTTGTTGATCACGAGTGAGATAACAGAGGATGAAAACTGAAGCATGGGTAAGCATAATGATCGTCATCGAGAATCGCAAACTAGTTAGGATGGACTCATCTACAGCGCCTCTATGCGCATGAATGAAATCTTGACACATGAGAACGTCGGAGTCGATGGTAACAGCGTATGTTGTTCGATCAGTGGCATAGACACGGGTGCGCGGATAGAATACGAAGAGTGGCCAAGTTCTGTTCGAGAGTTTGAATCCACAGTTGGTGCGAGCGATATGCTATTACGGTAGAGTAACCGCCAAGATGTAGCAAGTAAGAGATATACGTGTATAATGTGCTCGTGGTCTTGTAACAAGTACGAAATCGAACGAGTAGAAAGATTTAAAAAAGGGTTTGGTGGTACGTATACGAATGTGGGTCCATTCTTGCGATATTTCGAAAGATACGCTTTCACAACGATCCTCCTCGTAGGCATCAAAAGGATGAACAGAAAACATAGCATTCACATCGTCAGATGAATGCAAGTTCCAAGATCTACGACGGCGTTAGCTGGTCATAGTTACTTTGATGGTGAACGTACGTTGTAAAGGAAGACATGTCCTGAGGAGCGGAGAATATGGCCTCTGTAGCTTGGAAAAGATGCTCAGAATCTTGAGAAATAGATAACAGACGCTCGAGCCAAACGGTGGCAGTTGATGCAGAGGATCGATGAGGAACAGTTGATATAAAAGTGCGCGTGATATTGGCTGCGATATGGAGAGAATCGCAAGTCTTTTGTAGGCGTTCGGTTATAGAGGACTGGGTGAGTGTTTTCTGGGGGCGTGGGGGCGACGAGGAGGGCGACGAAGTTGGAGTGGGAAAATCAGCCAGTCTTGAATCCATAAAGTCGTTGAAAAGAAGGGGCAGTTGAAGGGTGGAGAAGATTATGTCGTCCATATGGGGAGTGAGGGCGAGGATGAGCTTGAGAAGGGGAAGGGTGTTGTATTGCTCAAAGCACTGGGAACGAGCGTGATTTCCAGAGGCGAGGGCGCCAAAGTCAAGGTAAAGATAGGATAATCGCATACCAAAGCGCTCCAAAAGGAGACGGACAGAGAAAACGGGGAGCATCATCTATAAGTTGTATGCGAAGAGAGGGGGGCGTAGAGGTAACAGAAATGTTGAGTGAGATGATCGACGGTGGGAAGAAAAGAGATAAGATGTTAGGAAAAACGACGAGGTTCAAAAGAGGTAACAACATTGTCTAATGAGGAAAGCAAACAGAGGCTATCATTGAAGTACGCAGTAAGCATCCGACATGTCACGGAAACGGACTTTTACGTCAAGTATAGCTAAGAGAGTACTCAGGTTGATCTTCGTCTGGATAGCTCTCTGGGTACTCGGGGTTAAAAAGCGCCTGTAAATCATGCCAGATGATAAAAGCGTCAGAATCGGGGAAGCTGATATAGGGTGAGGCACGAATGACCCAAGTATATTTATTCACGTACGGAATATCCTCGGTCAAGGCTATGGCAACGGAAAACATATTATCGCAAGTTAAAAAGAGCTCGCGTAGATTGTCATCGGCGAGTATCACGTAGTAGAACCATTGGAAATAGAGATCCTCGGGGATGGGGGAGAGAGACTGCGGTGTCGTTAGGGATTTCATAGCTTCGACACTTGCTCGACATTGTTGCAAGAGGCAAAGGATCAAACGTTCCAAGTTGCGAAGAGTGTGAGGTGCGGGAGTGGCTTGAGAAAAATCTTGTTGCGAGAGTCGCAAGAGTTGTATCGCGGTCGAATGAATGGCAGAGGTAAATTGATCGATGAGGGGTGAGAGATCGATCGCAAGTTGGGCGAGAGTCTGCATGTGGAACCCGGCACGAGTGGAGAATTCTTGTCCGCGTGTTAGAACATCTTGAGTGCCACAGAAGATTTGAAGTGTTCGGGGAAGTTGAGATACGTTTTCATTGAAGAATGACAAACGTCGACGAGTAGTGGATATGACATCCTCTACGTTTTGGCACTATGGGGCGAGGTGAGTTGAGATTAGAGAATAATGAGGGCAACATACGAAGTGGTTCACATTGTTCTGTGCACGAGATGCGAAGAAAGACATGTTGGGATGATGACGAGTTGAAATCGGAGTTGATAAATGAGTATATAACCCGAATCGCGTCGAGTGTTCACGTGGACGACGTACGAATGAGATTACTGTATCCGATAGACATGGTATTTGTCTATATACAATAGGTCTATGGTAACTATGAAATGGTCTGGAGGGATGATAGGCATAAACGATGCAAGTAGGTGGGTCCGGGATCCAAGTAATTGCGTTGGAGTTTAGTGTAGGCGGGATACGGATTTTGTGGATAATTCATACTCTTAAGGATCTTGACGGCGATTGTGAAGGCGAGTTCGTAACCGCTGATTTGCTGGACAATATGGTCGGGTAGTCGATACTTGGAAGGTTGAACAACCATTACGCATAGAGCGGAAAGCGAAAAGGTATTTAGTTCTTTGAAGGTGAGATGGGGGTTAAATGCTATTTGGATTGCTTACCACGAGATGGATCCAAGCGGAGCAAGCCAATGACCAAACGGACGAAAGATTCGAGAGCGTGATTATGCGACTGATTAGTGAGTTCATGGTCTTGTGTATCGAAAAAGCGTGATATCTCGGATAAATGACAGGTGTCATACGAGTAAAATTGACCGCCGAGGGCAAAAGATGCGACCGGAGTGTAAACAGAATGCAGCTGCGAAGGAGGTTGGATACTGTGCGAGAGTCAGCCAAAGAAGGGAATAGTGATAGACGTCGAAACGTACTAAAGATCGCCAGCTGCCAAGAAAATATTGATTCCGATTATACCGGGATGTTCGAGGATATCTGGATCACAAAGGGTAGACGTATTGCGTAGTAGTACATCGCGAGGGAGAGTGGGGTCGCGATGGAAATAAACGGTCCAGATTTTGGCGCCTGACATAATGAGAATATGAGTAGCGTCGCCGTCAGAGTCTTGATGCGGATACGTTATGATACCAGCTTGATGAGCGAGGGCCCACGAACGAACGAGGAGATTATCTGGTGAAACCTTGTCGGCTCCAAACGGTGCGTCGCGCAGAGTTTGACCTAGACCTATGGTGAGACCGTCATCTAAGGTCCTGTAAATTGTAAACGTTGAGAACGAGAAGAAGAAAATAAAGGAACGTACAAAAGATCCGGCGGGGAACCGCATTGTGGGAGTGGCAGGTCAAGCAAGTAACGACATTGATTGATGTCGTTAATACCAGATATCACGTCTGAGATTGTGCCACCGACATGGGGCTTATGGAAAACTTTTGCGCGTCGGGCAGTATCTGAGACAAATGAGAAGACGATCAAGAGGTTAAAAAAAGACATACCGTGAATATCGACTCGCATCTGGGAGGATATACCATACTGTTTTCGAAGGTGATCTTCTGTAAACGAGAAACCTCCGACGTCTTGAAAGTGTCGCACGACGACAGGGCGACCGTGTGCGAGGGATTGCCTAATAGAAGAAACGAAGTCGAAGCTATCTTGAAACGACGTTCGATCTATAAAATCGACGAAATCGCCACCCGAGGCTGCAAACGGAAAATAGGAGATTCGGCGGACGGCATTGGCATCGAATTCTAAAAGGTTAGCACCTTGATGAATTAATGTCGGTAATAACGTAGTCAAACCATTCGACCACTGTATTGTTTCGGCATCGGGATGGACTTGGATACCGAGAACGTCTGTGAGAAGATCGGGAGACGAGAGAGGCGGGGGAGACGGGGTACGGCTTAGTTGCGTGAGAGGAGAATCAGAGGGGTCAAGAGAGGGGAACACTGGATCGATGGGAAGGTCTGAGAGATCGGGAAAAGTTGGGTCGGTTTGGGGGTGAGGTGGTGGTGGAATCTGCGGTTGTGATTGAGGGTCCAGCTTCGCCTTGGAGCGCTCACGATATGCCCTTTGATTCTCGCGTCTCTTGGTGTAAAAGGTCTCGCGAGCGGCGGGGTCCCTGAGACTATGGTTAACAATAGTGAAAAGACGAACTAAAAGAAGAACGTACGCCTGAAGCCTCTCCTTCTTACGTTGATACGCTCTCTTGTTGGCAGCAGAGCGATCCTACAAACGGATTAATAGCATAGTTGGAATATCAATTCTGAACTCACGCAAGGCATCGTATAGGATAGAAACGAGCGTTGACGCGGGTTTATGAATGACGCGACGCGTGATTTGAGTGTATGATCAAGTATAGTACAGGCGCGTAAAACTTGTACAAACAAAAACAAACTTGTCGCGTGATCAGTACTCGCATTACTTAAACACGTCAACAAGGGAAAAGTCTGGGCCAGGGTCTCTAATGGTGCACGGAAAAATATGGATTATTTTCATCAGCAACCTCGTAGCCGATGGATAAAACGAGTTTCTGGGCGATTTTTTGAGCGTACTCTGTGGGCTGGTATTCATGTTGTGGGAGTTGGTATTCCTCGCAATTGATAATCATAAGACAGAGAGTAAAGAGAGGGTGGCGTTTGAGTCCTTAAACGATTAATAAGGGAATTAAACGGGACGAATTAAGACTTACGACGTTTGGGTTCGAAATGAAGGAGACTAATGAGTATTTGGGTCAACATTACGAGAGGATGGTGACGAAGTTCGATAGTGAAGCTGCCGCTATTGATAAAATCAAAATAGCGAGCAACTTCGGTAAGATGGATGGCATCATAAGAATAAAAATGCCACATTAGAGTGAAAGATGTAACGGGAGTGTAAACTGAATAGACTTGAGCGGGTGGTTGGATGCTAGAAAAAAAATATAGTAAAGACAACTGGAAGACAAGAAAAGAACTAACAGGAGGTCACCAGGGAAAAGATAAACAGTTTCGGCTTTGATATGAGGGTGTTGAGATTCTTTTGGGTTGCACAAGCGAGTGAATAGGTTGAAGATATCATTGCGATCAATTGACGGATTGTTGACAAAATACAGCGTCCACAATTTTACGCCAGAAATTCCGAGGATATGCGTCAGTTGACCGTCGGGATCGTAGCGAGGAAATGTGAACACGCCAGCGCGACATGCCAAACTGTAAGAGTGAGAAGTAAGATTGTCTGTATAAGCTTTGCGGTTATCGACAAGAACATCGTGCTCAGATTGACTGCATCCGATAGCGAGACCGTCATCGAGCATACTATAATTGTATCTAAGCGTCGAGTGAAATATAAAATAACTGGACAAACCTTATAGAAGGATGCATACCCAGATGAGGTAGAGGGACGTGGAGAGAAAACTGGGATTGGGTGGGATCGTTGATGCCATTGACAAGTTCAGATATCGTCCCATATCGGGAATTTTGTGCGCGGTCTCGGGTGTCTTGAGAGATTGATTAGAATGGCAGACATTGGAAAGAGTGAAGCTTACCATGGATTTGGATGAAAGTATTGGAGGATATACCAAAGGAATGAAACAGTCCGTCGGTAGTAAAATCAAACGAAGGTATGGGTTGAAAATCACGGACGACAACCGGACGACAACCGGACGACCAACGGATAGAGCTTGGCGTATGTCGAGGACAAGGTCAAACGGATGTTCGTACGACGAGACATTGAAAAAAGAGATGAATGAACTACCAGGAAGCGCTTGTGGATAAGAAGCGACACGGTGAACATAATTCTCATCAAAGGAGAGGATGTTCCCAGCGTCGGAACTCAATGTAGGTGCGACAGTGTTCAGACCACCGGGCCATTCGATAATATTGGCAGATTCATGAACTTGTACTGCATGAACGCCAGAAAGGAGATCGAGTGGTATGTTAAGAGGGGGTGGTGTGATAAATGGAGGGGCCGAGTGTGATTCGAGAACTGGATCGATGAGAGCAAACGGGCCGGTAGTATTCGCGACGGACTCAGGACTGTGGTCAAAGAAGAGTGTAGAATCTGAAGAAGACGCAGGAGTTTGGTCAAAGACAGGGACATCATCCGTGTTGGTAGAAAGTTTTGAGGCCTTCAGACGTTGATGGTAAGCTCTTTGTCTCTCACGAGAATTTGCATGCCATGCTTCAAGGGCACCAGGTTGGCTAAAAACAGATGAATTATGCGCATACAGACTTCAAGTAGGTTACGTACGCCTGTAATTTCTCCTTTTTGTGTTGATATGCCTTCTTGTTATAAACAGAACGATCCTGAGAGCATAAGTATTATTGTTGAGAAGTCGTGGATGTAGATGATGAATTACCTTCTTCATAATACCAAAGGACTAACGGGAAGAGATCGAAATGGGGTGCGTTGATAGGACGAGATGGAGAAAAAAAAGAGCCAATGACAGGGTGGTACAAACAAAAGTAAACGAAGTAACCACGATAAAGGAATATGATACAACCAGTATTTATATGATCAGTGCAGTATAGTTATCAGGTTTTTATTGTAACGATAGACAAAGTACACTTGGCGAGTTAAAGACAGGCGGAAAAGCGAACAATGTCGTCGAGAGTTACTGTGGGGATGCTATAACAGTATGAGATAATAATGAGAGAGAAAGAATGTACAGACCTATTATGAAGAAGCAAATACACAAAGGTATGAGAAACCTCCAACATGTTGCTCAACAATGTATCGTTACTGGCGCGAGGTTGGCCCAACCATTTAGCATACTGTTCAAGAGTGTTGAAACGTTGTGGAGAAACCCCAGCGTGATCCAAGACAACTGAGTTGAGTTGAGGAATGCGATAGATTAAAAGCGAAAGGGGCTTGAGAATGTCGTCAAATCTGCAATTAGGCTCCTCGTCTTTCTTGCGAAGAGGATGATCAAAATCCTTTGAAGTCGGGACACAACAACGATAGCAAAGTCCTTTCAGTGAAGCGGATGTGTTGCCGGAATTCGTAATAGGGTTTTTGAAAGGTCTCCCATGCTTCACAGGCAAACAGTTGATGGGTAGCGCTACCACTGGAAACGGAATGGAGTATGCACGAGCTTTCACAGTCTTGGAAGAATCTAAAGAGAGCCGCTTGTTTTTCTTCCCTAGAAAGGGAGCACGCGCGAGGGAGAGAATAGTTGGTGGCAGAAACAAAGTGGACGGGTGATCTTCACGAGAGGAATTGGGCTGGGGAACAAACTGGGGAGAGGGTATGAACGGTTGATTAGGTAGGTCGACAACAGGATCGTTTGTGGATGATGAAAAGGGGGGAGGGGAGACTAAAAAGAGATGAGAGATTATAAGAAAATGGGTCGAAAGCGTACTGTGTTACGACTACAAAAATCGCAGAGTTCGCAGAGTCCAAGCATATAACAATTGGACGGGGTAGAATCAAGAAAAGATGTCATCGCTAAACATCGGCATTGGGCTTTGGTCGCAAAGTCAATCATTGCACGACAACCACCAAGATCAGGTTCGAACGCGCGCAGTGGAGGAGGGACAGTGGAGTAGACGAGATGAGAAAGACCAACTACACCATCTCGACACGCGAGACGACCAGATTGTTGGGCGTGGAGTGTTATATGCTTGGGGATACGATAATGTATCACATACGTGACATAACTGTAATCAATACCCTGAGCGAAAGCAGACGTAGCGCATAGCCATCTGGAACGACCAACGAGCCAAGTATTGACGGCTTGAGATCGAGCTTCCGTATCCATGTGTCCAACATAATAAGGGGCTCCGATAATGTTGGCGAGATCAGTGGCATCTTGCACAGACTCACAAAACACGATACCACGATCAAGCACGGAGACAAAGATATGATGGTTGATGACGCGGAGAGTAAAGTCTTGGAAATTCGATTCTGTTGCTTTCGAGACAATATATTGGACGTTCAAGCGCGAGATGGGTTCTCGAACGACGTGAATGGGCTGACGCTGGGTATCTATACCAACCGCCTGATGAAATATATATGAAATTTCTTAAAAACTAAAAGACACCCACCTGCCACAAAATAGGCTCTATGGAAGGGCTAATGGTGGCAGATAAGAGAATAATTTGACAACCGACGGCACCAAGATTGGTGAATTCACAAAAGCTAGCACGATGGTTTCGGGATAAAAGGATGTCATGAGCTTCGTCCACGACGATTCCTTTGAGGTAACCTGTCTTGAAGCAAGAGATCAGCCAGTCACGAAAGGCTTCCATAGTAAGATGCTCGACAGCAGCGAATGTCAACTTGCTTTTGAAGATATCGACGTCTGGGGCCGAGGGAGACCAAGCGGAGTGAGGTATACCCTTGGTGGAAGCATCGGCAAGAGCTTGGTCCATTAATGCGATGTAAGGTATCAAGACAAGACGAAAACCCTGTCCCTGAGAGAACGTCGGGGCTTGATGAACGGCGGATTTGCCTCCACCGGTGCGTAAAACAACGAGGAGATGAGGGTGGTTCCGACAAGCGATCGAGGTCGCTTGACCTTGTTGTAACGATGTAAAATAGATTTCCCGTCGTCTGAACAAAGCACGAAGAGAGTCAAGACGTGCTTTGTGAATGATAACCGTTTTTTGAATAGGAGGGGGTGGAGGCAAGCAAAGATAGGCGGACCAGGGAACTTTTCTAGCTAAGGTTGTCGATAGTATCTTGAATGAGCGGAAGATACCGATCGATGATCTCGTGGTTGGAAGAGTTCTGAGGATGACTAGAAAGGGTCTCTAGGGTAGGAAGAACACGTTCAATGCGATTAAAGAGAGTATCATAACGAGATGATGGATTCGCTGGTGGTGGTTCAACGGTGGTAGAAGGTGATCCGACACCAAGCCAAGAATGATATCGGAGAGCAAGTGAAATGGCGCTAGAATACATATTCTCGGTGAGACCGGGCAAATCGTCGTAAACGAGACCATACCTGGAGTTGGCGGTATTGCTGGTGTGACCAAAGGATGCGTCCATGAGGTCATCGACAACCTCTGCGTCATCTCGATGATTGAAAATAGTGCGTAAAAGGGCCTTGAAAGCTTGGCGAAAGAGAGAAAGTGGAAGGGGGATTTTAAGATGCTGTGTTGTGTATTTACGAAGGACGGTGGTGAAGGAATGGCTGTCAACAGTTTTGCCATTGGCGACATAAAGATGGTCATTGTAGACTTGACATGTTTGCGGAAACAAGGCCCGAGCAAAGGCAACGACGAGTTGTCGCAAAGGACCAACAAGGTACATAAAAAGACGAGAGACGGGCTTGGGGAGGAAATGAGCGACATGAGCATCTTTGCCAGTCATACTGCGAGTCCTGGTGTAGCTGCAAATTATGGCACAGAGACCAGAGAGAAAGAAAAAGTTACGAGGTCCATCGATAGAGTTGATAGAACGTAAGGGCCCGAGTTCGGTACCTCGAGCAACGCCAGGAGTAGATATATGGGCGAGTACCATGAGAATGTCGATGAACTCGTGATACAAGAGGAAATACGAACGCAGGGCACCTGGCGAATGTGAGCATTATATATTTAACTGTAAAACCACTCACCATGCTTGTGTACGAACGAATCCCGGGTATCTACAAAATGATACGTATGGAAAACCGAGGAGTCAGAATAGACATGATGAAGGACGGTGTTTAGGAAAGGATGGAACGAGTTGGTGGGGGAGTGGACAAAAGAAAAGCCATGGTCGGTATTACGCAAAGGATCGACGGGCCATTTAAGAGGATCTTTGGACTCGAGTGCCATTTGGATAGCCTCGTCAAAAAGAGTCCGATCAGCGCCGAGAAGTAACTTGTCCAAAATACATTCAGCATCAACGCACATCGTCTGCACCATTTTGGGGAGAAGACCAATACAGAACGGAAGCCCTTTGACACTTAGGGTATCGCGAGCTTGATTCCAATGCATGTCTGGTAGCTTGGTAGAGTTGAGAGCAGCAGCACTGACTACGTGCATGAGTTGACGTAGGGCATTAAAAGGAGTCGGAAATCCTTCTTTCAGTAACGAATGAAGTTTGTCTAAATAGAAGCTGTGAATACGTCAAATTAAAATCGAGAGGGAGAAAAAGCGACTGACTTCATTAGCACAAGGGACGGGTCTGCAGCCACGGATTTGCGAGCTTCCAAGATAGCGATCGTTCGAAAGCAATACGCGATAGACGCGAGATTAGAAGTTATAGAGGTCGGAGGTTGGAAAGTACCATCTTGACGGAGGTGCCAAAAGGTAATGAAACGACTGAGAGGACAAAGAGTAGTATCCCTCTGAATTTCAGGGATATGAACAGACATGAGCGAGAAGGAAAATGATTGGATTGAGTCCGAAAGGTCAGCATTGTCTTTCAAGGCACGATCGAGGTCACGACAATGTTCCAATTGTTCGGGGGAAAGGGTAAAAACTGGTGGAGATGAATCCAACGAACGAAGAAGAGCACAAATATACATCGCCCAATGATTAGCGGAGCGATGAAACCAATCTATGGTCTGGGTACGGCCAAAAGGTTTATTTTCGAAATCGGAGGAATCGATATTTCTACACAAAGTCAGAAGGAAGAAGGAGAAGATGCGAAAACCAAAATACCCTTTGAGAGTATGTATATGCCTTCGTGGAAGAACTTCCATGAAATCGACCTCGTCCCACATGCATTGAAAGTGGGCCTTGACGGCTTGGTGAATAGGAAAGAGAGGATCGTCTTTTTGAGGGAGAGAGATTAAAGTGAGGATGTCGTTTGGGGAACGACCATTAATTACTGGAAGCCATTGTACTTCGTGGAGGAAGGCAGTGGTCTTGCGAGGATCGTCAGAAGGTCAGAGGGGTAGTAGTGAGCGATCTTCTTTGGGACACATAATCGCCATATATTCGGCAAGGTTACCGTACGGACGTACAACTTCCAAAGAGGGGTCGACACGGACGATGAGTTGGTGACCGCGAAAACCGAAGATTCGATGGATCTTGCAAGGGTCAAAGGCTACGTGAACGGATTCATGGGCATTTTTACGATGGTTTGTGATGGACGATTTAGAACCAACAGCGAGACCACAAGAGCGATACAAAAAACCATCGAGTACGTTGAGACCTAGAATTGGAGGAACGACATCTTCAGGAGAGATCTGGGGTTTATCGGTGAGAGATAACTCTTGAAGAATAATGGTCAACTCGTCATCCGGGGGACAAGGCACATCATGATTAGCGATGTGTCCGCGTATGTTTTCGTATGGGAATGCTTCGGAGCATTCTATGCAGATGACGAGTCTGTACTGCAGGTCGACGTGCAACCCAGAGCGAGAAAGTGTTTGCAAGTGGGAAGCTACAAGTCCAGGGGGAGTAGAGATTCCCATCGAGTCTTGCTGGTCGATGATCATTTCTAGGTGTCGAGCAGGATGTCAACGATGAAAAAACTAAAAGAAATGTCTATACCATTGGTATCATCGACGTCAGGTTCAGATCCCCGATGTTGTGAACTTTGCTCGTATATATCATCGAAAGAATCTTCTTGAATGTTCTTGTCTAACCATTGGAAACGTTTTGAATGAAGAGGTTAGACCATCTTTATCAGATAGTTACCGATATCTTCAGGCTGTGATAGAGAATTATTAGGACGAAAATGAATAGTTTCACACTAAACACGAACAGCAGAACCGGGGTTTTTGTTTAACGCGCAGCGGTATTTGACATGAGTTCTAAAACGGTCGGGATCACGGTGTTTGAAAACATGACGAATCAGCGTGCACTGTTCTTCTATATGCGCGACAATAAGAGAGTGGACGATTGAGTGATAAGATTGAACGTACCTGAGTACGTCACAACGGTAGAATTTTGATGAACAGTACGGACGTGATATCAGTGAACCTTTTTTACATTGATTGCATCTGTAAGACAGTATTAAGTAAATGTCAAGAAGAAAAAATAAAAGCGTACTGAGTAGAAGGCATTAGGAAGCAGTTTGGGATAGCTTTGAAAGTTGAGCGGGCATGGTGGGAGGCAAAATACACCTTGCGATCACGGGAATTATCAGTGTGCACGTGATGGAAGAGAGCATAATATATACAAACATTTGATCTTGATGATACGAAGCTCTACAAAGAGACTAAAGAATACGACAAGTAAACGATATTCTCGACGGATATAACTGAGTGACGATGGAGTTTTGATAACTGAGACAGCCAGAACTCGAGCATACCTGGTTACACGAGATAGACGTAGTGGGTAAGGGGAGAGTATGAATCAAATATGTATTATAATAAATAACGGTGAAGTCTTGGGCTTCTAAGAGAGGAGCGAGTATGAGTAGGCCAATCCTTGGAGACGAGGAGACGGCCAGTCAAGCTCGTATCTAGATAGACACGGAGGTAGGGCTATAAAGAAAGAAGAGGAAACCCACGGGGTAGCACTCCAAAAGAAAGTAGCATACGACTCACTCAGAGCGCCTTCAATACGTATGATTCAGATAAAGTGAACGAAGACAGCGAGTGGTAGACTGATGAATGTGAGAGTGAGGGTGGAGGAATGGTTGGAAAGGCACTGAAATAACTCACATCGAGCGCCTTTGTGCGCACATTAACCACAGCATACTGAACGAAACGCATTGCGGTATGGGCGACGACGACGACTGTATGATTCAATGAATATGATGAAAACGAAAAGCGTGAGAAAGCGTGACAACCAACACGTGACGATTATCAGTAATGATCGTTTCAGTCGTTATCGAATACTTGGCTCAGGGATCGGGTACTAGAACGTTGATTTGTTGAACAGAAGAATCGTGTTTTTTTCCTCCACGATCGAAGTGTTGTAGGAGGATGGTTATATTATGGTACTCGAATAGAACAATAGAAGAAAAAAGAATGGGTTAACGCTACAAATCCTGAAACAGGCTTCTGACGCATTAAGTACTAAGTGGATCGTTAGATTGAGAGAGGGGAAATAGTCGGAACAGAGATGACCTCTAAACTCCAGACAACGTAGACAATTCCAATACCGACGCGGCTGCCTGGACGAGAACAACATTCAGATACATTATAATGGGAGCATCGGATAAATAAGATCACGCAAAGTGGGGGATGAGGACGCTGGGCCGAGAAGATAACGTTGGCAACAACGAATGCGAATTGCGAATGAGAGCCCCAAAACAAAGGTGAATGGGTTGGGTGAATAGCATAACAAAAGGTGGACGTACACAGGACACCCAGACCATCCACCAAGCGTCCCAGACGACCTATGGGGTAACGGAGAACAATGTGTCGGAGTAGAAAGGCGTTAGACAATTTAACAAGAGGAATAGAACTTATCGTCGCGAACGGCGACACCCACAACGTTGGGAGAGGGAAATGGTGGAATAGATTGGAAAGCTTGTTGACGCATATCACGATGAGCATATTCGAGTTGAGGATGAGCGATTCGGTGCATTGATAAATAGACAACAGGGAAGGCACAATTCAGTTATTGACCTGGACTATCCCATTTTCATACAATCCTGTTGGTAGATTGAGAAAGAGGGGCGTACGACTTGAGCCTGATAAATAAAACAAGTGATTAGTTAGAAATCAGCACAACCGAGGCTCTGCAACCTTACCTGGGTCATCTGCTCCATCCATCCAGTATCTTTCCCAAGTTCGCTACCTCGCCCCGTGCGTCTCCAACGGGAGCCCTCGCCTGTTCCGCTGTCAATCCCTCTCATACGTTCGCAATTACACCCTGCAAGTACCACCCTTTTCTTCAGCCAGTCTTATCTCCTTGCATTGCCCCATCTCTGCCTGACTCCTAACGAGCATCAACATCCACCAATTGCTCAGCACTAGTTGCTCCCAAGCTACCCTAACGAGGAGCAGCGCATCACGCACGGATAACCCAGCAACACAATACCCACCGTCTAGTACAATATATATCCACTGCCGTTGGATTAAACTCCTCTAAAAAAAACTTATTGGGTCACAGACGTACCTTAGATCTGTTCCTCTCGTCTCTGTCGCCAATCCTGTCACTTCTTCACTTGCTCCTGGTAAGCCCTCTCGACGTTCCTGCCTTGCGCCCTTCTCGTCGCCTTCGCATGTAAAGAAACCAAGTCTGATTTGCGCAGCGTGCGCCTGTTGGTCCTTACGGTACTGCATGCCTTGGACCGCTCGTTCACCGTGAGCTCAACTTGTGCCTGTGGGGCAAGTCAAAAGGGGCTGACGAGGTGCCGGAGAAAGAGGTGGATGTCGAGGATACGATGTGAGCGTAAACGCGGACGTATGTGTGATGGTGAGAGGGAGACGAAGGGACCTGGGTTACTACCCAAGAGGGCAGGTCAGCGGGGACTCGAATTGGACACGATTTGGCTACTGACCTGGACTATACTATTTCTGCATCCCGTTGACAGATTCAGAAATGAGGTGCATATGACTTGAGCCTGACGAATAGAACAGATGACCGATCAGATATTAGCTCAACCCGGCAAGGCCGCGCAAGCTCACCCAGATCATCCGTACCGCTGTTCCATCTGTCCAGCATCTTTCCCAAGTTCGCTATCGCATCAACGTCCACATATTACTCGGCGCCAGTTGCACGATCACGAACCACAGAATTGTCGACAGGATCTGCTCCTAGGCCCCCTAACCAGGAGCAGTGCACCATGCGTCGATCACTTCACAACGCAGGACACACCGTTCAACGTGCCATATGCCCACTGTGTTGTTGGGTTAAATCCCTTTGGAACGAATCACACTACGTCGCAGACGCACCTTGGATATGTTCCTTTTGTTTCTGTCGCCAATCCTGTCGGTTCCCCCTCGGCGTTCCTGTCTTGCGCCTTCCTCATCACCTTCGCGTGTAACGAAACCACATCTGATTTTCGCTCGTTGGTCTTTAGGGCACTGCATACCAGACGCTCGTTCACTGATAGCTCAATGTGTGCCTGTGGGGCACATCAAGACGGGCCAACGAGGTGCCAGAGAAGGTGGTGGATGTCATGGGGCATGATGCGAGCGTAAACGGGAGGCGAAGGGACTTGGGTAGAGTAAAGGATGTCGAAGAGCGGGTTGTGCATGTGAGGGCGGAGATGCCTACACCAAGGAAGATGAGACAGTGTGAGCGGAGAGCGACAAGGAGGAGTGGGAACAGCTCAAAGTACACTGATAGGATTGCGCACATAGATCTTGTCACGTGCCACCATCTGGGTTTGAAGAAAAATGTCAACGACGCTGGCTAGTTTGTACTGCTCGCTCTTCCGCTGATTGCTACTGATGTGGATTATAAAAGGTGGTTGAGTCCCATGCGCCACGACGTCCCATGGCCCAACTCGCGGATGAGTTTCGCGTCACGCCAACCAATCCTGAGCCATCGTTGGTCCATTTCGCGTTTCCCGTTGAAATCGACGCTCTCTACGCGTATGCAGAAAAGCACAAACTTACCGAGTACCTTGCCCAATTTCCAAACATTGTCTCGCTGGTTTCGCTCCTCGTGGCGACGGAACACCTGTCGGAAGAGATCGAGTACGACCTCGATTTTGGGTGGCCGTTCAAAATCACGGCTGATTGCAGCATCATTCTCGCGTTGTATACCAACTACACGATAGAGGAGAAGTGCTGATCGACGAAGACCAGGAGGACGTGATTCAGATGGTGCAGGAGGCACTTGGAATGGACACGTCTGTACGGCCCAAGTGGTATTTCGATTTCCACGATCCATGGATACCAGACGAATGATGGATGCCACAAACGGTAACATGGACCAAGGTGTGTCTCTGAGCGATCATGAGAATAATGACTGACTCAACAAACAAGAAATGGCGTGTTGCTACGGTTCTACGAACCCAAATACCATGCTGGCTGTTTCCCGCCATTTTATTGAACTCCTCACAACCAAGTGCGGACCATCTATGTGGTAAGAATTAATCTCAAGCACGAAAGGTGTTAGACCCATCATCTTTAGGATTACTACCAAGTAAATTGTACTACAATTAGATACAAGGATTTGTCGACGACTTCGAGATGGCAATGATATGAGAATCATTCACCTCCCAACTCAAGGATCAGCTGTTTCACTTTCCACCGCCCAACGTCGCCAAGACAGATATCAAGGCATCGCAGCTGAAGACACTGGGCGATACTGGATTGCCCATGGGACGGGATATTTGCTATTGCAGTAGCAATGAAATCAGCGCTAAAAACATGAGGGAATACACTCTCACGTACCATGGCAGCTTCTTCCCTGATCATCGCTAACATCTTTATCGCCAGCAGTGGGTACGTGACAAAAGATAAAGCCACGTCAGTGCTGATTTCCGGATAAGAATAAACTGAAAGCACCGCATCCATAGTAAAACTCACCGCTACGGCGATTTGTGGCACGATTTTGAGCACTTTGCCAGGTAGTAAAAGTTGCAGTAAATAAATTTCCCGGCAAGATGTCATTAATGTCATTCTCGCGTGATCAACGTGAGCGCGACGCTAATGGACATTGGACAACTACGCATCGGTAATTTAGTGGCGGTTCTTTGTTCTTGACTATTCTTTGACTGTCAGACCCGGTTACCCTTATCACCATGAACCAGGGTCATAGCAGGACCGAGTCATCTACAGTGTCTCAGATAGACACCTCGCGCCTGGTCGACCAAAGCTCGCCGCGCGACAAGCCAAACGGGCAGCCAAGGCAGCTGAACGACAAAAAAAGTCGGACGTGCTGAAAGAAGAGGTTAGCCAGTTCTCGTCTACCCGCTCATGAGATGACACGTATTCGTCAAATCCTAGGGCAATGCCTTCTTTCGCAACGGTGACTTTCACCAAGCGGTCGACAAGTACCAACGCGCCATTGACGTGCATGGGCCGTCTCAAAAACCATTCCTGTTGGCCAACTTGGCGACTGCCTATCTCAAGTTAGAAATGTATGTCGGTTTTTGGCCTTGTGTTTCAATGCGGTCATGGAATCTAGGTACCCCGAAGCGCACGAGGTAGCTGATAAGGTAGGCACGATCAGTCATCGGCCTGAAATTGCCTTCGGAATCGTATGAAAGACAGTGTTTGTTGGGTGTAGCCCTGGACTTCGCGACGCTATCGAGGCGGTCATGGTGCCTCGGGGAAATCAAAGCGGCCTTCGAGCGGTCTCACAGTTCCCAATGCAACACTCCCCGCCAACGAAGACTTGGAAAAGTGGGACTAAGTGACGAGATCTACCTTGATTCACTGTGTATGTGACGAAATTCACCATAGATTAGTGTAGTTCTCGCAACTACGCTAATTAACGTTGATTTACATGGGTGGATTTGGGTCGCAGCAGGTCGGGGGTGGATTAGCCTGGTGGATTTCGCCTGATTTGAAATCCCCGGTACACTAGAGTGCTCTGGGACGCCCAGGACGTTTGGTAAACGGGTTGGATGGCCTAAGTGTGTTTGTCAACCTGCATTTGCGGTGGCCATACTGACTCCATCAGCAAAATCAGATTGTTATGTAGAGCTCTAGACAGGTAATCACAAGGTTCACAGTACTACAGCAAGGTCCCCTATTGTACAGCTGAGCTACAGGCATGGTACAGCGCCAC
>JBBPMY010000261.1:0-22214 GCA_038090615.1 Phylloporus gajari | reverse complement strand
CTCCCCCTGCATCCCCCCACCACTCTATCATCCTTCTATCATCTCACTTATCATCTTATTGTCCTTCTACTCCCTCTTAAAATGGGTTATATATGACTCATAGTTTATAGAAATAATTATAGGCATAGAACTATGGACATGTGACCCTCTGTCCAATTAATAGTGTCAACCACAATGTCTTACAGTTAGTGTCAATGTTGGGTACCATATCATTAGTGTAACATTAGGATTACTAGTGTAATAAATGTACAATAGAATAACATTAGAACTTATAAATGATGTACTTGTAAAAAAAAGTTTCAGAGTAAATAGAATAGAATAAATACAATAAGAATTATTAGTATGCTATTCTTTTTTGTGATTTGATATTTGTCAATGATACTATGATTACTATGATTCAACTATGACACTGTCCAACACTGTCCAGTACTGGACAGTCACCCCTGGATTTGCTGATGAAGCAGCAATCACCCTCTCCAAACTCTGTGGTCTGAAGGAGCCCTCTGACATAGAAGAGAGGACAAAATTACTACTATCAACATACTTCCTGACACTTTTAGTTGTGATCTAGCTGTGTGTGTCTGCTTTACAGTATTTGTCTATGTGTCCTGCTCATCTGATCAACCAACTCCAATAGTGAAGTGCACTATGCCATCCTTCTCAACATCTTTATCACAAAACATACAATCTCTGCTATTCTTGCCAGATTGCACAATACTGATACCCTTGTGTGACATCTCATTTATCACAACATTCTTGAAAAAAAATACACTACCAAGGATGGCTTAGTGATGGGTCCCCTCCATCTCTGTATACTTACTAGATATGAGTGAGACTAGTATCTTGTTGGATGCAGAGGCTGTCAATGGTCCAGATGATAGGATTGATGAGCTTGAACAATTGGACCATGGTGAAAAAGCTCATCTAATCTTCAACATGTCATTTGTTAGGAGCATGATTGCAAAGGCTTGTCATCATATTATTATAAGGTTTACATCCAGAGCTAATATAGGACAGTCATGATTACAGATTCATCAACTCTCCTTTGCAGTTGTCTGGTCATCCACAAAGGGATTGCCTGAATGGCATGAGCACTGTGAGTGTGCTAAGCTCAAGTACAGGCTGATGCCATGTGATGTTGTAACACATTGGAACTTAACATATGATATACTTCAGTTTGCATTGAAGTATTGTGAGGTTGTGGATCTAATCACTGTTGACACAAAGCTCCCTCAGTTCTGCAAGTATGAGCTCATTGAATCTAACTGGAAAAATAGTGTCAGGCCTTGTTACAGTTCTAGTGGTACACCATGGCCTAAAACTGAGGATCAGTACTAACACGCAACACACCATATAGTGATGTAAAGTCGCAACTCTGTTTTTCTCCCAAGACACTGCATCTGTAGCCATGATGATACCTGCCATAGACAAACTTGATAGCCACCTTAGCACCAAATCTGACAAGGCCCTTGACCTAGGGAGCTTGGTCATAGTGCACTGGTGAGTTGATCTGTACACTTGCATGCAGCTGACTATTTGTAGGTCATGATCAGGACTTTTGAGGTCATTGTAGTTGCCTGAGATATTTAGTGGGCAACCTGGGATGATGGTGGACTGCCTTGGATGGTGTAGGTATGTGTGTCATTTCGTATTCATTGTGTTTATGCTGACTCATGCAGCTTTCAGCTAGTGGTTGTGTTTCAAATTGTATTGACCCATAGCATGTGCTGCTCATTACACCATCCATCTGGCCATCTATCCCATTGTATTTGATGCCGTGCACATTGGTTTTGCAGTCCCATTGGCTATCTTCAACTTCTGACTTGACTTGTTTGCCTATACACCCTCCTAGACCTGGATTTCCCAACTCATACACACTAGATACAAACCACAGAAGTCAGGAAACTTACCAGACCCATCTATTCACTGTGCAAACAGTGCTAATATTGAGGATGACAATTGCATGCACCCCAGGTAATACCAGCAGATAGCCAAGCTGTGACTTTTCAAATTGGGCAATTGTGCCAGCACTGCACAATGTGACCTCAACAAACAACATTATGGACACATACAAGTGTTCTATTGGATGCTTTACATAGGTATTCTATTCTTAATTCTACTTTTACCTCTTCTTTCCTCTTTGCAACCATATCCACTACCAGTTTCATGTTTGAGAGGGAGTGTTGGAGTTTATTATCCATTTATGGTAGTTATTACATAAGCTTAGAGCGGACACTTTACAGTTTCTTTCTTACTGTAGGTTCTTTAGTGTTTACTGAGTTCCTACAGAGTATTCTATTTCAATAAAGACTGTGATGAGGTACAACCTTGAGTGGAGGGGCCAACCCCTCTTCTCACTCAAGGTAAGATATTATCCTGAAGAATATCTGGGAGATAAGCCTGGGACTAGTTCCCAGTAGTAGGTGATTACTGTCTATCACTGTCATTACATACTGATGAGATCTCATTGCAGGAAATTCAAGGGGAGGAGATGGCACCCCTCATCTTTACCCCTGGGATCTTCAACAAGTCCCTACTGGACCTGGAGACTGAAGATGAGGGAGAAATAGGAAACTGGGGGGGAATAGAGGTTACCATAGAAACTATGGTACAAATAGAACAGACCACTGTACTAGAAGCAGTGATGAATTAGTACCATGGTACCAATGAGCAGGGCTGGGAATAGAACAGGGAATGGAGTAGAGGGGAAGAATTTCCCTTCTTATCCAACCCATGGAATCCTATCCCAGTGTGGAAGGATTGCCAATGGAGAAATCTCCTCTGGTCTGTCTATGAGGATGACACTCAACCACTTGATGCCTGGAAAGCCAAGGGATGGCAGAGCCTCCTTGATGATTGGTTGGAAGAGTGGATAGAGAAGGGATGTCTCAATTGGGACAATGGACATACAAATGATATGAGGTGGCCAGAATAGTTTAACCCATATCTGTAATAATATATTCTGAAACTAAGAAAGATAAGATAAAAAGATCATCAAGATTATCATATAATTGAAAGGTCAATTTGATTTATTCAAATCCTACAGCACCTACCATTGTCTACACCCATGTCTTTCCACTATATAGTCATCTCTCTGACCAATCCTGTATACTTCTAGTTCTTTCATATTCTGTTGGTTTCTATACATTAGGTATATAAACCTTCATCTTCTTCTTTCTCCTCTTTTCCTTAAGCTAGTTCTTCTCAGAGTTACTGCCTGTACCTCTAGACTAGCAATCCATTTGATTTTCCTCCTATTGTCTCTTGTGTTTTTGAGCCTCCACCTGTGCTCTGAACAGGTAGTTTGTCCTTTGAACCTCTAGTCTCCAGGTATCCAGTTCACTGTCTTGTGAATGGTACCTTGACCCGATTGGCCATTAGCCTTTCAGTTACCCTAGACCCAGTTGACCATTTGTCATCTGGGACTTCAGAAGTCCCAGCCATAATCTATTGCCTGGAGACTTTAAATGACCAATTGGCGTTTAGTCCTCAAGCCTTAGCTCAAGACCCAGTTGACTATCATTGTCTGGTTTCACTTAGTCTTAGTCTCTAGTTTTCTGAGGCTACACTTCGCCCTACCCAGATCAAGCATAACAAAAGAACTAGCTTCCCTCAAAGCAACTACTCTCACATAGCTTGCCCACCATTTCACACAGACCCCTAGTCAACCCTGCATGGGGCACCCATCATACTCCTTGACATGAGTCAGGAGAATCCTCAGACACTTCACCATCAGCAGAACTTGAACAATCACCTGAGACTGCTCAACCTCTAGATTTACCCACAGACACCCCCATTTCTTCTACTGAAGAAACCAACTACATTGAACAACTTGCTGATCAACTTGATCAGACTTTAGATCTCCCTGCAGAACCCACCATAGTAAACATCCCTGAGACCAACAAACTCTTTGACTCCAATGAGTACAAAGAAACAAACCCTGAGCCCACCACCACAGAACTCCCTTGCACCATGTCCATCACTAAGCCTGTCAAACTTTGTCTAGCACCTCCCAAGCACTACAACAGTGATTTTCTCAAAACCACCCAATGGCTTGACTCCATCTTCTTCTATCTCATTGTCAATGCCAAGGTCTACAACACAGATGAGAAGAAGATCACATTCACTCTTTCCTATATGACCAAGGGAGCCATCCTGACCTGGGCAACCAACTTCCACGCTAAGGTAGTCAAAATGACAAACCCAGACCTTGGAACTATAGAGAGTTTCTCTAAAAAATTCCACACTGCCTTTAGGCAGCACAATGCCATCAGGACAGCTATCTCTTGGCTGGTCAATACTCACATGACTCTGAAAGGGGGGAGATGTTACGATTCCTTTTTTTCTTAGTCAAATGAGTTCTGGACATTATTTCTTTTCCCTACAATTACTCACTTCTTCTTAGTCATCAGCCTGATGACTCATCATCATTCCTAATTGTAGTTCATTCCATCATCTTCTCGGACATTCTATGTGATTCCATCACATTCTACATAGTTATCTTGCTGACTGATCCTGTGTACTTTTAGTTCTTTCATATTCTGTCAGTTTCTATACCTTAGGTATATAAACCTTCTCTTCATTTCCCTTTCTTCTTTCCTTAAGCTAGTTCTCCTCAGAGTTACTGCCTGTATCTCTAGACTAGCAATCCATTGATCTTTCCTCTCATCGTCCCTTGTCTCTTTGAGCCTCCATCCATGCTTAGAATGGGTAGTTTGTCCTTCAAACCTCTAGTCTTCGGGTATCCAGTTCACCGCCTTGTGAACAGTACCTTGGTCTGATTGGCCATTAGCCTTTCAGTCACCTTCATTTCAGCAGACTGATTGTCTCCTAGTCTCCTTCAGTCCAGCCAACTACAGTTGTCTGGTCACTGATAGTCCTAGTCACCTAATCATTGCCTAGTGACTCCGAGGCACCTTACCACCACTCAGTCCTTCGAACCCTTAGCTCTAGTCTCTAGTGTTCTGAGGCTATGCTTCGTCCTATCCGGACCAAGCATAACAGGAGATACAAACCCTCTCTCACTGAATACCATGTCAAATTCTGCAACAAGTCCACTCTTGCCAGTATCACTGATCAGAATGAACAAAGTCTCCATGTTCAACACTTAGTACAAACAGGCCCATGAATTTTCAAACCACTGCTCTTTCTCCTCTTCCTGCCACACCTATCACTCCTTCTCCACTCTCAAGACAGAACATGACCCAAACCCCATGGATGTCGATACTGTACGCATTGGCAAACTTACTCCAGAAGAATGCCAAAGATTCTTCACCAAAGGAAGATGCCTTTGCTACCGAGAAAAGAGACATACTGCCAGGGACTGTAAAAAGTTCCAGAATGACAAGCTCCTTCCTCCTTGCCCCCACATTAAAAAGGTCAAAAAGGAGGATCTTCTGCATCTTGAGGAAGTAGAAGATGACAAGGATGACAAGGTTGCCTGTGTTTCTTTTGCAGTGACCAAGGATTTTTAGAACAGAGGACTAGATTGACACTAGCCACCTCCTCTCCTAGTACATGTGCTTGAGTCAATGTAACAATCCCTAGAACTACAAAGTCTATGCAAATCCCTGTTCAACTTGTAGTCCCCTTGCACACCATAAAAACCATCAATACCTGTGCCCTCATTGACAGTAGTACAGACATCTCTTGTATTGACTGGCAGTTTGTGCAAAAGCATAAACTCCCCACTGTGAAACTTGCTGTTCCTATCCCTATCAGGAACACAGACTAAACCCAGAACAAAGGAAGAGCCATTCACTTCACTTCTACCCTCTTTGTCAACATTGAAGGAATTGCCCATTGTGTCCTCTTCCACATCATAAGCTGTGGAAACAAAGATATCATCCTAGGATTCCCCTGGCTTTGTCACACCAACCCTACCATCAACTGGGAAACTTGTACCATCTTTATCTCTGAAACTATGGACCAGTTGAAAGAACTCTATGCTGACTTCACCTCAGACACAGACAGACACAATTCCTACTTCATACAACCAGGAATCTCCCACTCCATTCCCGATCATCACAATGTCTCAGCTATCTATGACTCTTGCCTCTTCGAATTCCTCAATTATGAAGAGGAATCCACTTATGTTGATTGAGCCCTAACTAACAGAACCATCCACCGCATCATTTGGGGAGATGTTAAGTGTTTCCTAATCAACTCCCCCATTGTAGCCAAACTCAATACAACTACTGAACTTGCAATGGCTGTAGAGTTAGCCAAACCTAAAGTCACTCTACCCCCTGAATACTCTGACTTTGCCAACATCTTCTCAAAGGAAGCTATTGATCATGTTCCTCCTACTTGTCCCTATGACCATGAAATCAACCTCAAGGATGATTTCACCCCTAAAATTGACAAACTCTACCCTCTATCCCCAGATGAGAAAAAAGCTACTGATGAATTCATTGACAAGAATCTCACCTCTGGCAAGATCCATCCTTCCTCCTCTCCTCAAGCTTCTCCCTTCTTCTTTGTCAAGAAAAAGGATGGCAAACTTTGTTCTTGTCAAGACTATAGATACCTCAACAAACACACTGTTTAAGATGCCTATCCTCTTCCCCTCATCTCCAACCTTATTGACAAGCTCCAAGACGCCTGTGTTTTCACTAAGTTCAATGTCTACTGGGGATACAACAATATCCATATCAAAGATGGACACCAGTGGAAAGCTGCTTTTATTGCTCACCAGGGCCTTTTTGAACCAACTATCATATTCTTTGAAATGTGCAACTCTCCTGCCATATTCCAGCAATTCATAAATGACTCCTTTCAAGACATGATCACTGAAGGATGGCTTGTTATCTACATGGACAATTTAGACCTCACAAAGAAGGACTACTGTTGGGAATGGACCCCAGACTGTGAAACCTCCTTCCAATCTCTCAAGAAACTCTTTCTTGCTTGCTCAGTCCTTCAACTTCCTGACCCTGTCAAACCCTTCACCATAGCCATAGATGCCTCAAAATATGCCTCTGGAGGTATTCTCCTTCAAACTGACACCAACAGAGAGTGGCATCCCTGCTCTTACCTCTCTTAAACATTTTGTGACACCAAACAAAACTATGACATCTATGACTGAGAACTCCTCACCATCATCCACAGACTCAAAGCTTGGCACCATTACCTTCATGGCTCTCCCCATCATGTATGGGTCTTCACTGACCACAAAAACCTCCTTTATTTCAAGGAAACCTGTAACCTTAACCACTGACAAGCTTGCTGACTACTCAATCTTCAAGACTTTGACCTTCACCTTGTCCATGTCCTTGGTAAACTCCTTGCCAGTCCTGATGCTCTCTCTCAACATCCAGATCTCATTCCCTCCACCGATACCAATAACAAAGGTGTTGTCCCCCTGCCACCATCTTTGTTTGTCAACATCATTGACAGCACTCTCCACACCCTCATCTCCTCCACCACTGTCTCTGATTCCCTGATACTCCAACACCTTCAACTCACCAACAGTTCGTCCCCTGCCCATCTCTACTCTCAACTCTCTGACTAGCAAATCACTGATAATGTCCTCACCTACAAAGGGCATGTTTACATCCCTTCTGACAACTCCCTCCACCATTCCATTCTGGAACATTGTCATGACCACAAATCAGCCGGTCACCCTGGCTATCTTAAAACCTGTCAACTTGTCTCTGCCAAGTTCTGGTGGCCTGGTCTTGCCCACTATGTGCACAAGTACATGGAAGGTTGCAGGGTGTGTCAACAGAACAAAGTCAATACACACCCAACTGTCCCGCCACTTACTCCTATTTGTGCTGCCAGCACTTGTCCATTCCAATCTATTTCCTGTGATCTTATTGTCAGTCTACCTCCTTCCAACAGTTTTAACTCTGTATTGGTCATGGTTGACCACACCTACAAGAGGAGTATTTTTATCCCTACTACCAAAACCATCACTGCCAAAGGCATCACAGAACTTTTCCTCCACCATGTCTACAAATGCTTTGGACTCTATGACAAAATTATCTCAGATCATGGCCTACAATTTGCCTCTGCTTTTGCTAAAGAACTTGGCAAGCTCCTCAACTACAACCTTGCCCTCTCCACTGCCTATCACCTCTAGATTGATGGTGAAACTGAATGTGTGAACCAAGAACTTGAGATCTACCTCCATATCTTCTGTGGCACAAACCCCACTTCTTGGTCTCAAAAACTCTCTCACACAGAATTTGCCCACAATCACCATCCTCACTCCACAATCAGTCAATCCTCATTTTACCTCATGATGGGTTACAAACCCCATGCCCTACCTACTGTCCTCCCTGAATCCCATCTTTCTACTGTAGAAGAACAACTCAAAACCCTTACTGCCACCCAAGACAAAGCCCTTACTGCTCATGAACTTGCCAGACAAGTGATGGTATCTCACACCCATCAGAAGTTCACTCCTTTTGCCAAAGGAGATAAAGTGTGGTTAGAAGCCAGAAACCTGAAACATCCAACCAACCCAAAGTTCACACCAAAGCAAGAAGGCCCCTTTGTCATCACCAAGGTACTATCTCCACTCTCTTACCAACTCCACATTCTCAGTACCTGGAAAATACACCCCATCTTCCATTCTTCCCTCCTCACACCCTATTATGAAAATGACATTCATGGTTCAAATTACCTGGCTCTACCCTCAGAACTTATAGAAGATGAAGAAGAGTATGAAATAGAGCAAATATTAAGACATTGTGACAACCGGTCATCATGACAATACCTGATCTGATGGAAAGGGTACACTCCTGAAGAAGATTCATGGCAGTCCAAGTGAGACCTCAAACATTCAAAGACCACTCTCAACAACTACAAAAGATGTCACCCCAAAGCCTTCCCCCCTATTGCATGAACTATCACTTCTACCTGGTCATCACTTTAGCCAAACCTGCTCTTCCCACCCTCACAACTATGCCCATTGAATTCTATTCCTCTGAAGAAGAACTCACCCTTGCCACTCCTTCTCATACCATTTGCTTTGCAGACGCCCCATCTTTGCCTGCTACTTCTGTCACTGCCCTCTCTGAAATCATTCCTCCATCTGATGTCGTCACAGAACCTGGCTGGAATGAACCCACTTGGGAACCCACACCTTACCCCTCTGTCTAAGCCTTCAACATTCCCCTTGCCAGGGAATGCCTTAAGGAACCCCTTTACCATGATCAAAAGGAGGAACTACTCCACTATCTCTCCTATGACCATCTAGCAGTGTCCATCTATGCCCACCTGAACAGTGACTTCCCTCTTGTCCTCCTCTACAGGGCATTCTTTTCTTTAGACAACATTCAACCTCCTTCTACTCATGCCACTGTAAGACACAGTATCATTGAAGCCATGCACCAGCTAGGCATGCTAGCCTTCCTTTGTGACCTCAAGTGGTACCTTCACAAACTTGCTGAGCAAAGGCAAGCCCACATTGCCCTCCTCCCTACCTACAGCACCCCAGAAGTTCATACTCCATCTACTTTGTCTGCCTCCTCCTCCTCTCTTAATTCTGATGAAGAACACATTCTCCAACGAGAGGAGAACTGGTGGACTGGCCACAATGGTGAGGAACCCTTGCCATACAACCATCCTCACATGCATGAAGTGTGCTATCAGTGCCAGCATCTAGGCCACCAAAAGGTGGACTGCCCCAACTACCAATGTGGGTTCTGCCATCGCTTCTGCCCATGTCACACTGTCAGCTGTTGCCCCCCTTCACCACCATACTCCAGATTGAGTACCCTCCAACTCCCCTCCTAGCTCCTCCTCCTCTTCTTGTCATTGCCAATCAACCACTAACAGGATGCACCCCTCTAGAAGTCCACCTCATCCTAGACCTCTGATAGAACAACTCCAATGCTCTCCCTCTCCCCTTTATGAAGAAGACTTCTATGCTACTACTGATGCAAACATAATGGGTTCTCCAGGTGGAGGGTTTATTGATCTTTAGGTCTTTATCACTGTCTTGACCCTAATATGGGGGTAATGTTACAATTTCTTTATTTCTGTCTTAGTCAGTATATTCTGGATGCTTTTCTTTTCCTACAATTACTCCCTGTCTCTTAGTCATTGGCCTAATGACTCATTACCACTTCCTAATCATAGTATCTTCCTCCATCTTCTCAAACATTCCATACAATTCCATCACATTCTATGTAGTCATCTCTCTGACTAATCCTGTATACTTCTAGTTCTTTCATATTCCATTGGTTTCTATACATTAGGTATATAAACCTTCATCTTCTTCTTTCTCCTCTTTTCCTTAAGCTAGTTCTCTTCAGAGTTACTGCCTGTATCTCTAGACTAGCAATCCATTTGATTTTCCTCCTATTGTCTCTTGTGTTTTTGAGCCTCCACCTGTGCTCTGAACAGGTAGTTTGTCCTTTGAACCTCTAGTCTCCGGGTATCCAGTTCACTGTCTTGTGAATGGTACCTTGACCTGATTGACCATTAGCCTTTCAGTTACCCTAGACCCAGTTGACCATTTGTCATCTGGGACTTCAGAAGTCCCAGCCATAATCTATTGCCTAGAGACTCTAAATGACCAATTGGTGTTTAGTCCTCAAGCCTTAGCTCAAGACCCAGTTGACTACCATCATCTGGTTTCACTTAGTCTTAATCTCTAGTTTTCTGAGGCTACACTTTACCTTATCCAAACCAAGCATAACACAAATCCTATAGACAACTTAAGAACAGATGGCAGTGTGAGAAGAACTAACTTCTGATTTAGTGACTGCTGTCTTTTAGAAAAAGTGTAAAGGTCTAAGTCTAACTCATCAGTATGGCAGCTTTTGGTGCAAAAAGAATATCACCCCCTCCTATCTTTTTTGCTACATAGAATAGCCAACTCATAGCTTTCTCCAGTATATTACATGGAGGCAATGCATCAGGATCTTGATGAACAGCTTGCCCCAAATCCACTAGTGAGGTTGGATCCACATCAGGGATAATATCTTGAAACTAATTAGAGACCAGTCGAGACTAGCATTTAAATGGGACAAACCAGGGTTTTCATTGTCAAGTTTGACTCCTGTAAGATTTGGACCAACATGAAGTTGATCCTAATTTATATAGCATTAAAGTCAACTGTCACAGTACAGCTCACTACAGTGAAGTGGGGGGTGAACCTGGGTGATGAGAGCAAACAGCAAGATGTTTTATTGTATGGAAGATATGAAATCTGTAGTTACAAAGTGATGGGTGAAGTGAAAATATGATACAACTGCTGTCAATCCTGGTGGTGCCTTTTTCCAAACAGGTGATGTGGTTGTGGATGGCAGGGAAAGTGAGTGCAGTGTTGGTGAGGTATTTGGGTAGTTTGCTGAGATCACCAGGGGTGACCTATGTGTTCACATTCCCACTGTGGACCCCTGTGACAATGGTCCACCACTGAAGACTGATCAGCACAAGGTGACATCCATCATCGCTGCTTTTCTCTCACTGCACCACACTGAGCCTCTGCATCCTGTCATACTCTCATCCAACCCTTAATGGCTTGAATAAAAAATGACATGAAATATAACCCATCTATTTTAAACCTGGTCCTAAGATGATGCAAATACAAATATACCAGTGTAATACACGAATCCAGAGGGCATTGGATTCCTGGAGAAGATACAATTCAAAGTCTATGGGGCTGAAAAAGGGGGTGCTGCAGGAGATAGTAGGTCCAGACATTGAGAGGCTATAAATTCATGGCTCAATTCCCCTAGTTGTCTACTGTAGAAGTTTTGAAGAAGCATAGCAATTTAAAAGCCCCATGAACTGTAGTCAGTGTGTATGAAAGACTTTATGGCAAGAGTGATGAGGAGCTGGAAGAGGTGGAGTTAGAGTCCATTGGAGAGGGTGACCCACACGTTTCAGTTGGCCCATGGGCTAAACACCTACACCTAAAGCACTTTTTAGATAGGCCAGAGCAGTTTTTAGTATACCAACATCCCTTTAGGGCTTGGTGGCAGCTGTTCCAAAATCCACGAAAATTCTGATGCATGACTATAGTAAGGTATGGTAAGTACTTACTAATTAGCATTATGTATTGCTGATGGTTATGCCACAGAAGAAGTGCCCCCCACTGAAGATATGAATCCCTACACATATGGCTGTACAAGGTCAGGGTGGGTACCTATAGTTGCCATCATGTTCAGTGTCTGATGGTATATTTAAGTCAATGAGGAAATGAGTGATCCTCCACTGAAAATCTGAATCCCTGCACACCCCTACTGGCTCCTTTAACACTGCACAAGGTTAGCAAAGCAATTTATTGCACACCTTTTTACATGCTGCATTTTTCCACCATGTCTGCAGTTTTACTTTCTTTCCACATATCTTTTTACCCATGTGTGTCTTACACTTTACAATGTAATTCCTTCAGACTTTGATGTACAAATTATATAACCACCATTCCTCTTTGATGTGTTATAATTGTCAGCTACATTACTCTCAGGGCATATGTGTAGCTTGATACATGGGTGGATGTGCCAGCAGCAACTGTATCTTTGGATCATGTTTTGAGCATGACTGTCTGGCCTTCCATTGAAAATATTAGATAGCACTTGGTCCTCCATGACATATTTTTTACACAGGTTCAACCACTACCATGCACTCATTGCACTTTTTTGACACACTTTCTTAGCACAAAATCATGTCCTTCTAGTCTGCATCCAGAATATACATACTGAATTTCCTCTACCACAACTCCATGAGATATGTTCTCCTGAACAATCTTCCTGCTTCCATTGGTGATTTTGATATTTGATTGAGTTCTTTTCACTTTGCTCTAACTGATGATATCATGCCTGCTTGTGCCATTACTTTTCCCCTAGATTGTGGTTTAGCATCACCACATTACAATGGCAAGAACAAAAGTTTACAGGACATGGGCATTTATTTACCAGAAGCTAAGCATATGTATTAAAACAAGTGTTAGGTCAACATTACACATCAAGTTTAATATATTTGTACATGACATAGCCCCATTCAGTCAATATTTTTTGGCAAACCCACTCTCTGTGCCTTATTAGCCTATACAGGTGGTAATGTTATAAATTGTAAACAATTGCACCAAAGCAACTGTTGAAGCAGGCAAGTAAATTGAATCATGAGAGGCAGGAATGCAATTCAGAGGCTTACTCAAATCAAATGTGATGTCCTTGTGTCAGGCAAGGTTGAGAATAAACCATGAAAATGATAGTGTATCTAAGACAACACCTGACAGAAGATTCTCATGCTCTGTTAGTACAATAAAGGACTATGGGCTGACAAAAGACATACCAGTACTACTGTGACCAGTCTAGATCTGCCAGTGACTACCATTCAAATAATCAGCACATGTTTGAGTTTGTCATCAGATGTGAAGATGCTAGGACTGAGAACTCAACACAGAAACATACAAACCAAAAATGGAATCCCTTACAGGCTTGAAGATAGCCTGACTGTAGATAGGTGAGAACCTCCCTTCTTACAAATTAGATGAAATATAGATCATAAGAATGTACCAGACTCACATGAAAAGTGCTTCAAAATATGTCAGCACACTAGACATGCCAGTGGTAAGAAACACTGATGTGGATACATAGAAAGATCTAAATTGACATCGAAAAGGATGGTCAAAGATAGTATAATCTGCGTGAGTGATTCACTTGTGTTGGCTTTAGGAAAAGGTGTATATGCATTATATGTAGCAGACTAGACTAGGTACAAAATGCAAGTGCTATGTTTGATGCAACTGATGGTGTCCACAGGAGTTGTGTGGGGTTGGGCAAAACCCAGAGGGTTTGGCCAGAGGCTGGCCCAATCTGTGGATGGCAAGATGAGCTGTGACCCAGGGGGTAGGAGGACCACAACATGGCTAGCACAGCTTGGTACCCATCCAGTAGGAGCAGGCAACTTATCTAGTGCACAGGAGGCATGGCTATACACTTGAAAGCCTCCAGAATTTGTGGGTCACTTTGAAAAAATGGTGCAAGAATTAGGGCATGTTCATGAAGGTATCCAATGAATGATTCTCCGGCCTATCTGCCTATTACCTTGACTACATTGAAAGGAACACCTTTGAGTAAATAATACAGGGTGCCTCTGATGTGGAGGCTGTGCCCTTTGATGTCTGAGAGGTTGTGCTGTTTGGCGATGGTGGAAATGTGAGTCATGACCTGGCTCTTAGATAGTGGTCTGAGTCCCATCTTTGGGTGTTTCCAGGTGAATAAGTGTGCGAATCCCGATGGTGAGTTGATGTGCAGGTGGTTTCTGATTGCTGCTTCTGGGTCTGTAGTGCATTCTGGATGGGGTGCACATTAGGTATGCTTGCCTTCCTCTTTGCTGCCTTTGGTGAAGAGAATGAAAAACTTGATGACAGGGCAGCCATTTGGATCTTGGGTGAATTCTGTGTTACTCCTTGTAATGTGTCTATTGGGTGTGAACTTGTTGATGGCCAGGACCGTGAATTCACCTAACCTGGCAACGCAGTAGAAAGTAGTAGTGACACAAGCTTGGATGGCTGTGTCACACGGGTCATCAGGGTTGACATTTTCACAGAGAATTTTTAGGTCAGATAGTGCTAGTGGAGGTTGCTTTGGATGTTTGGACGTTTTGGGTGTGAGTCTGGAGGCTCCCAAGATGTTATGTTGTTTAGTATGACTATTATAGAAGCCTACTTGAAAAAATTTGCTGCTGACTGTGAGGATAGGATGATATTAATGATGATCCTGATGTAATAAAAGATAACAATCATACCATTGCTCTTGTCAATAACAATTTATTGTACCAAGTCATAGAAGAGAGTATAGGAGGATATTCACTATAATGGTTTTACCTCTCTGGCTGATCTTTATAATGGATCCTGGCCACAATACTCTCTCATCTGTTCATTTGGGATACAATTCCACCACAGGAAACATCAACAAAAGTAAAAAAGATAACATTTCCCTTATATTCAACAGAGAAGGCTTTTTTGACAGTAATAAAGAGATTTGTTAATAATTGTAGTCCTAACATATGTTGTTACATAATATATGATATCATTGTGACATAATGTGATACTTATATAAGGTGTGTAGTCATCTTACATCATTCCAGGGTGCAATTTATATCATACAAGTTTAAAGTCAAAAAACTATCTCAATGAGGTGTTGTTTTGTAATGGCTCTCATTTCATGAAATAACCACCAAATCTCTTGATTCATACATGGACAGAAAGCCATGAGTAAGCACTATATTTCATATACTCATATGTTAGGTCTGGGTTAGGGGTTATCAGTGTTAGGAGTCTAATGCAAAACATGCAAACATTAGGACAGTTTTTTGAGCTACTGTAAGCCTCATTCTTTCCTTTCTTTCTTTTAAGCTAGTTCTCCTCAGAGTTACTGCCTGTACCTCTAGACTAGCAATATACCTGCATATCTTTTGTGTGCCCCAACTTCACCAAGTCATATACTGTATGGTAATTTGCATGCCCAAGGTGTCTATGCCATGTATGGAGGGTTGGAGCATGGGCCAGCAGGGTGTGTTCTGTAGAGAGTTGACCTTCACTGAGTGCATACAGCTGGCAAGAGCTGAGGGAGCCTGAGAGGATGTGAGCACCATTCTGAGCTGTGACCCAACAGCCTGAGGTGTCAAAATGAACAGAACACCTGTTTTGAGAGTATAGTGCTGAGATGGATACAAGCTGAACAGTTGCTGCAGGCATGAAGAGAATGTCATAGAGTGTGAGGTACATCCCCTTCACTATAACAATCTTGACTGTGCCAATTCCCACAGCAAAAATGGAAGACCTGCCTAGGTGGGAAGGCTTTGAGCATATAGAAGTCACTCTCAGTATTGCTGATATGAATGGAGGCACCACTGTCTAGATGGTGACAGCTGGATCAATCACAGTAGCCACACATTGTTGCAGTACTTTGTATATAAGTCTGGCAAAGTTCACAGCATGAGTGTGCATATGCTAATTAACAGAGGTAGAGGGGGCAACAATTGAGAAGAGGGCATCATATTTGGTGAGGTTGGCAGCACTAGCTTCATGGATGAAGGCAGGAGTGATCACATCAGAGGCAAGACCCATGAACTTGGGTGTGGTAGCATTTGGCTCAGCTGTCATAGACAATAGAGGCAGTGTGGTAAGGGATGATGAAGTGGTGACAAACATAGCTTCTCCAGTGGTCACATCCAAGATATATACACATCCAGTAGTGTCATGGCATAGGCTGCCTCCCATAGGTGTCTTCACTGGCCTCTTGGGTACAGTTCTGCTCTGCTTGGTCTTTGTCACAGTAGGACCCTTTGCCACACATTTCTCAGCAAGGATGGCATCATGTTTGCTAGCATGTCCACCCCCTTAACACCAGCATTGCTCACAAGGGTGACCAGGGCTACCACAGTTAGTGCAACACACATTGTGACTCAATTGTGAGCACATGCTACATTTGAATGTTAAATGTTGGCCCCTCTTCAAGGATGTGGTGGCTGTCAGGGTAACATCTCCATTACATTTTTTTTTGAAGTTAATGAGCTACTGCTTCATGTCCAGGCATTGTAGGGCATGAGTGGAGGTATATGGATCCATGACTGAGCTAGTATTGACACAGTCAGTGATGTGATTGTGTAGATTAGGAAATTCCACAGATAGTGCATTCATAAGGAAGATGAGCATGAAGTCATCCTGCTCTAGGATCCTGATTGTATATATACAGTCCACAATGTCATGGAGCTGTGTTGCTGTAGACACAAGGTAGTCAGAATGCTTGAATTGAATGCTGAGGGCTTCATGTATAAGTAGGATCTGTGTTACTAGACCCAGCTTCTCATGTCAGGTCTTAAGTATAGTCCAAGCATCCTTCGCATTTGAGGTGTTGCACAAGAAGAGACTTTCCTCATGGGTGTAACATGTCTTCATTGCTACAATTACACAAAGGTTGTTGATGTCTCAGATAGAGGTAAGTGAATATAACCAGTACCTACCTCTCAACACTGTTGTGGAATGGGATAAGAGGTGTATCTGAGTTGGGAACATATTAAGTATGATGTTTGAATATCAAAGTGTGGAGTTGTCTTGAGGTCATGTTATCTGCTCCAACATATTGCACACCAAATGTACTCTTTGCCCAATTGTGGGACAAATAAGACTCTCACAAGACCTGTTCATGAGCAACTGAGCAGCCACCCTGTCTGATGGAGAAGTGGACATGGCTGACATGTTCATTAGTAGCACAAGAGTCATGCCAGGATTTTTGAGAACAAGCTGGTTGAGTTGCAACACAATGATGTTATGGTGAACAATCTCATGTGGAAGATCTTCACATATGCAGGAGATTATTCTTTTGTTTCAAGCAACCTCCATGCTATTGTGTGAAGGAGAGGCAACATAACTAAGACATGAGAGCAGTGTTATCCTCATATTGGATGGCTAGATATAAATATTTTCCTATAGCACTCTTTAGTATCAATGGAATAAACTCACCATTGTGCCCTGTGCATCGTAGTTGGCTCCCTCACCAGTGGGTGGCCACTTGGCCCTTGCAAGAGTATTAGAACAAGGAAGAGAACAAGATTGCTGACCCTGGCATGATAGAATGATTGTAGTATCACTGAGGACTGGAGAAATGTGAAATACCTCCTCTAGTATATTGTGTGTCCACCTAGGACATGAAGTGTCCACAGATAACCCTGACCTGTTTGTATGAGTACTGGGTTGAGAGAAAGCTGGTGAACAAGCAGAAGGTGGTATAGAATTTATACTCATCATTGTATTGCCAGTGAATGGGATGGCATGATGACAATGGTGGTGGTGGCAGCAATGAAAGGACTTCTTGACCTGCCTGTTTATTGATGTAGAGACCTATGTAGCAGGTAATAAGATGGTAAATGTCTTACAACCTTTAGTAAACAAAGTTTGGCAACAAACTGAGTCTGATCCATATGTTTTGCACACACAGCTTTCCTTTCATGCCTTGAGCCAGAACAATATGCAGACACCTTAAGGCCATAAGCTACTCTCATTGCAGTAAGAGGTTTTGTACCTTTATTTGATTTGCCTGAAGTTGATCACACTCAAGGTAAGGTAGATTTCATCCAATTACAGAAACCTGTAAATACTTGAAAATGTAAAGAAAATTTTCACAACACATTTAAGTAAAGTTAGCCAACATCAAAAAATCATAGTATAGCCTCTGTATCTTTTGATGTTTTTAGTTTTTTGTAAATAGAGTGTCTATATGAGAAGATAGCATTTCAAGAAAACAGGGGTTTGCTGGATTTGCATGAAGTCTACCTTATCATAGTTATCAACTCTTCAGACATCTTCCATTCAGAAGATGAATCCAAGTCCCCTGATAGCTCTAGATTGTACTGAGATGTCAAAATGTCAGACATTGCTTTAGATGATATCCTCAAAGATACACCCACTGTTTAACCTCAGTATGACTCAGACTGCCCATGTCCCTCAAGAAGATTCATGAAGACATTTGAAGGGTGTGAGAAAACTTTTCCCAATGGCAAGACCTTCAAGGATAGCTTTTAAATGGATCAGTATACAGAGCACAGATGAGAGAATGTCTACTACCCTTGGGCTTCAAAACAAAAGTGGGCTTTTGCATCTTGACTAGTATGATCACATCTTAGCATGACAGCCATTGATGACCTCCTGCTACTTGGACCAGGGTACTACATTGCATCATGTGAGTGGTGGATTGCTGCGAAAATATGTCAAAGTTTGAATATCATCTAGTTGTACATGAGCATATCCCCTTATAAGGCTCAAGATCATATTAGCTGGCTTGCACCCTGCTGGCTCACAGCATATGCCTGGCACAAATATGAGTCTGTGTTCACCCTTGAGCATGGGATCATCATGCAGCACAACCACTCTACATCCAGAAAATTCATCACCACAATCTCCTTCACCTTTGGTGACAGCCTGGTCAGCCAAGTACATCCCAAAATCATTCCACCTCTCCTCCTCTATCACATCTGAAAAAGATATCTACATGCCAAGCTAGTAGTGCATGAAATTTGCTGTGGTATCCCACCATTTCACACCATTAGTACATAACATATGTTTAGACATACTTGAAATCAACACAGAACACTGTGCCCTGTCTCAGAAAATCCAGTAAGTCATCATCATTCAATACCTGTACACAATGAACTAGGTCCAGTGCTTGTATGAGACTATCTGGTCTATCACTCATATTGACAAAGAAGGCTCATGGATATTTGGGGTCCCTTGAAATCTACTTGTAGAGGTCCATCATTATCATTACTCTATTGTATGTTGGTATTGGGATAAGTCATGAACTCCTGATAACCCTGTTTTCTCACAGTAGTAAGCAACCAAATTGAGTAGTGATTGTAGCATACTACATTGCTGTCACACTTCTTTTATACTACTGCTCAATGATATATAGCAACTTCATGATTACTATTAATTTATGTAGACTACATTGTACTTATGCCATCTATTTGTGCACATGAAGCTATGTATCCAGCCTCATGCTTGCTGTCCTGGCAGGTAATAGTGTGGTTGTCATTCATTGTCATCCTGGTGTCATTGACAGTGCTGTGCATCAATGACATTATATCATCATTACTACAACCACACACTTGTTGTCCTTGTGGTTGCAATGTTGTGACATGTGGTCAGGGCAGGATTTGTCTGTTGTATGAGCTATGAGGCTCATCAACAGGATGGGATGATGGTTGTTGTCATTGGATGAGCAATCAGGCTCACTAATGTGGAGATGGTGGGATGGGTGCAAGACAGGTGTGTAAACATCATCCTTTTCCATCCTACATAGGTGTCCTTAACAACATGACTGTGGTGCCATATGGTGAGTGTGTCAGGTGGTGAAACGAGCATGGGTGATAGTGTAGACATACATGCTCTAGTTTGCTCTCAGTCCCTAGGGCTGTTCAGTGTTCCACCAAAGCCATTGGATAGAAGCTGTTTGAAGGCCATGCATAGATGAGCATGTGCACATGATACCATACATGTCAGCCAAACAAGCAACAACAACAAAACAAGAATGTGAATATTGCAAGTTCAAACATTCATCACTTCAAGGTTCACCACCCACCATCTCAAATCTCAAGCTTACACAGGTGAGTCTCTTTTTGAATGGAGCATGGCTAACACTCACTCAGGCAACCCCATCCTAGGAGACTGCAAATGCATGCCAACACACACAATCCCCCCTCTGCCTCATGCAAACACTTGTCACCCACACATGTGTACACAACTGCTGCATCACCATATACATAATCCCCATCACCTGCTTCACATGTATATGGCTGTACCCACACTGTACAATGGAGGACAAGGGTGGATGGTAATATATGCATATTGATGTGTTGTAGTCCAGGTTGTTGTTGTACCCTTGTCTTTAGCATGTTGTCATGGGCAAGTTGCCATCTCCTTGTTACTATTGCATTGCCTGCATCACCATGGCTATGTCCTAATTGATGTAGTGTGGTCTAGTTTTTTTGCACTCTTGTCTTCAGCATATTATTGTGGACAAGTTGTCATCCCCTTGATGCTATTGCATTGCCTGTATTGCCATGGCTGTGTCCCTGTTGATGTGTTATGGTCCTGGTTGTTACCTCATCTTCAACACATTACCACAGGTATATTATTATCCCCTTGTCATTCTCATCTGGTCTATATCATCATGTTTGTGTCCTCATTGATGCAATATGATCCTGGCTGTTGCACTGACTTGTCATTGCCATGTCAGGTCATGTGGATGAGGGCACATATGCACTGCACCATCATTATCACCATCCATCCTTGTCCTCATTGCATAGTGTGGGTGCACATGCACACAGTTGTCATTGTTGCCACATCAGGTCATGCAGGTGTGGCTTTGAGGGTATGACCATGGTAACACAGGCAAGGCAATAATGACAGGACCACAATGTGTTGATAAGAACACAACTACAGCAATACAGGCAGGGAGATAATGATGTGCCTGCAACATGAACTACACCTGCACAACTTCATGCAGTAACAGCAAACAAGGGGAGGGTACATGGTGATGATGATGAAATGCCATCAGTGATCTAATGTCATCGATGGCACCACAATGACAACACCTGAAACATGGATGAGAAGAGCCCTTTTGTGCCCTCTATCTCCCAACTGACCATCTCTGCTGATAAATGAGCCTAATAGCTCATTTAACAATACTGCCCCCACTTCTAGCCCACCCTCAACTGTACCAACCTGACCATTGTGTCATTTTTTGTGTTGTTTCAATGGAATGCTATCCATGACTACTAATTGGATCAATACAATGTTGAATAGATATTCTATTAGCTATAGAATGTAGTAGTACTGTTTGAGCTAATACTAATGAAACTGAAGCTTGTTCCACTGGTGTGCACTGTACAACAAAGGGAGTATGTACAGTTGAGACTTACTGTATTTAGCAGAGGCTTCTCTAGAGGTATAGAGTCTAGATTGATACTGAACAGTTGAAAGAACTTCTAATTGATAGAAGTAGTCTGTTACAAGTGATCTGAACTCATATGTATTCTGTCTACTGTTTCATATACAAAATTATGGTATATATCTAAAATTCAGTCTGAGATAACTGAGTTTGATCTATGAGTTCTTGTAGAATAATCTATCTATTTATTGTTTTCCTAATGAAGACTCCATTGTTCTAGTATTAGAACAATAGATATGTCAAAAGGATAATAGATGACACTTGCTATTATTTTAGATCAACAATAGAATCATTTAGGATCATAGGATCACTTATGATTGAGTAGGATCAAAGTGTCATGTCAAATGTCACTCATTCCATATGAGGTATATTAGGAATAGTGACTTGTATCATTAGGATGATTCACTAATAGTATGACAGACATTATTAGAATAATGTCATTAGGATATCATATTAATGTATTAGCATGATGGACATCATTAGGATAGTTATCCTAATGATCTATTAGCATCACAGACACTATTAGGTTAGTACCAATCATTAGCTTTATAGACAAATGATTTATGCTTATCACTAATGTTAATACACTAGTAATTTCAACAAATACTACCATTGTGTGTTTGTGCTATAGATGTATGGCTGACAATAAGCTATGGTATATAGTGCTACTGATAAAGTACTGAGGGCGACTAGCCAAGCTTGGGACCAACTCAGGACGACTCTGCAGTCCACTGTGAGTAACCAAGAATGATATTAGAGGTGTAGGACGAAGATACAGTACCTGCAGTCCACTGT
>JBBPMY010000260.1:0-22299 GCA_038090615.1 Phylloporus gajari | reverse complement strand
TAGTGGATGAATGTCCCTATATACGCGTTAGCGATTTGATGTTCGGATACGTCGCCACGTACATGTACACGTCCCCTGCGTCGTCTGTCCACACATCCGCGAGGTCCACGGTGCCCTTGAACCGGAGAGTCTGTCGTCCACGCATGCTCTCCAGCGCGAGCGCGAGGGGGTTGTACATGAGCTCCCGAACGGACGCGTCCGTGCGCGATATTGAGGGCGAGTCTTGTAGGGCAGATGTGTCACGATTTGGGAGCCGTGCTGAGAAGGCGATACCATCGAGTGAGAGGTAGGAGTCGGGCAGAGAGAGTGCGCCGCGGTAGAGCAGGCGGTAGGGTGAGTCCTTGGCCGAGCTACTGGGTGTGTGGGCATGAGGCGCGATCCAAGTCTTTTGCGGCGTCGCGTCTGCCATCGTGGTCTCTGGCAAGATGTCTGCTCGGGCCATGGACGTTGTGCGACAAAGTCATTGTTTGTGGAGAAGGAGCGACCACGTGATGACCAACTTGGAATGACAAGGGACTACTCATAGAAAGGCTATGTACTACAGTGGACACTAGAGCAAGCAAAAAGACAAAATCCACACGAACAAACGTGGTTCATTGTATTAGTATTATCTCCCCGATAGCCAAAAAAATCAACAAGGTCAAGAACGAAAACCTGCGCATGCACGCGTCAGATCGTGTCCACCAACCGAATGAACAAAACGCACCCATCAATCTTGTTCACCAACTGACATGTCTCATCCCCGATACACCCGTGATGTGCACCTGTGATGGTATGGGGTGCACAGGTATGTGCGCAGGACGACCTGGGTACATCGCTACCCATCCGCCTTGGCCATGCGGAGGAACAAGATTATACTGAGGCACATACATCGGAGGTGGATAAGCCGCAACAGCAAGCACCAGAGGACCAAGAGCTGGCTGTAGATGCACAGTTGGATGGGTTGGTGACGGGAGTGGATGATGAGAGTGTTGCCTCGATGGCGACGTACCACCCTTTGGGGTGTCTGGCAAGAATTGAGAGCGTGCGTTTGGAGACGTCTTTACAATCACATTCGTCTTGGGGCTGTCACTAGCACTATGGGCTATGAGATTAGAAGGTAAAGTCTGCGACACGCTAAGGATGGGAAAGGGGGTCAAGCTGTGGGTTGCGGTCGTCGCCCCAGTCCTAGGGGCAGTCTCCGAGCCAGTTGTCTTTCCGTTAGTCTTCTCTCCAGACCCACGAGAAGCAGAGCAACCTGAAACATGGCTGTGATTCTTCCCCGAGTCGGACAAGGGTGTCAAATCCGAACCCGACTTGGGTGGAGGCGACGAGGACGACTGTGCCGTAACGTGGCTTTCCACAGAATGATCAGATGGGCCTTCTCAGCCATCTCTCCACCCACGGCTAACCAGCCCTGGCCCTCCACCCCTTTGCCGGCATCGATCGAAGACGACCTTAGCTGATCCACAATCTCCCTTGTCCTCGACGTCTTCTTCCGCTTCTCACCTGTCGTCGCCATGAACGCAGGCAACAACGCTGTCGGCTTGGGAGGGAATAAGGACGTGCCATTAGAAGGCGAACAGGGATGCGACCCGTCAAAGAGTCAAGACAGACACAGATGCAGGTGTGGAGGTCGGGGAGGAAAATGCGGTCGGTCTCGAACTGGAGGATAGTGAGGAATCTACGCTAGTCTCGCGTCGTGGACTAGGCAACAGCGACCTGCACTTGGGAAGGTATGAACCGTTCGCTTTAGGAGACTCCACTGGTCGTCCAGTTTCCCCAAACTTTCCTTCTGATGGTGAAAGTGGGAGCGAGGACAGAGATGAACAAGGTGAGATAGATTCCCAGAACCCCTGTGAATCTCTGCGAAGCGCAGATCCGGGACTCGTTGGTGGCGGCGAGGAAAGACTCAGCATAAACGCGGGGTTATCATGCTGCAAAGGAGATTTTAAAGTGTCCTCGTTGCCAGAGGCAGGAGGACTCGCGACCTTCGTAGAAAGTGACACTGAACTCGTCGTCGCTGCTCTTGCTGGGTTTCCGTCGGCTGGTGAGTTTTTGATTCGCCCCGATCGGATTATCAGACCAGCTTATTCTGTCACAGACAACGCTACTCTCGTACTCCTCGCAGAATGTGCGAGTCCCGACTCCCGTATAGGCATCCACGCAGGCGGTGTACATTAGTACCTGGCGGTCAGCGGGACATTCTCATTGACCACTCAAGTACTTACTCCTACCTTGATCAGCCCACACCGGTCCTCACTCAAGCTCACCTGTAACGCGTTTACACCCACTCACCATTCCAGGGACGTTGCAACGAACACAGTGGCCTATGCGCCAACTGACTATTGATCATGCGCTCACGCCATGCACTGTCCCGACCCATGACCTCCATGTCATTCACTTTGAAGACACTGGTGTCGGTAAGAGTTCATTCATCAACCCCCTCGTGGGGTGGCGTGCCGCCCAGATCTCTAGGACACCATCAGGCTGGAAGAACCAGGGAAGGGCACGCGTGGCTACATGTACGTGATCAAGAAAGCGGACCTCATCCCTTTCTATTTTACGTGCGCAGGATAACGACAACGCAGAGCAACTACTGCCCCTTTTACGAGGTACTCGCCAAGAGATAAGTTCCGATCATGCACCTCGATTGCAAAATGGTCATGGACGACTAGTGGCGATGCAACACCATGAGGCCCAAATAGAGGGGTATGTGTGCATCAATACTTTGCAAGGTCCCAAGTACTTATGTTGAAATGAGCAATATAGCGCCGAATCCACTTTGGCAGTACGGACCAAGCCAAGCCCTCAATCCATCGGAAAAGTGGCTCAGTCTCCAGTCGAACAGGATAAGTTCTTGTTCTTTTCTTGGCTGCACCTTACGGAGGTAAGGCCTCGAAGAGGTGATACATGTCTTGACAAACCGTTCGTACTTGAGGCCAGATGTTACCGATGGCGGCGGCTTGCATAGACTAGAGGGATTCTTCATAGAATCCCATGTAAAAGCGAGGGCCAGATCTTACTGTGACAATGTATATTTTGTCCGTTGGTAAACAGAGACAAAGACGAAAAGATATGGATGTGACCATGTATATTGTCAAGCTCTGTTGAATCTCTCTGTTCAACACGTCCTATCTTTGCCTGTGCTCAAAACCGCTGGTCAAACTACGGATAAGAAGACATTTTGAGCAGAAAAAGGCCACTCACTGATGGGCTCTTTTGGATGGAATCATGGAAGTCGACTGCCATGACGGGGCACTTATACCCAGGAAGCTGTGCATGCGATTTAATGGACGTATATCTTCAAATGCATGGTGGACTGACCTTGTACAACACCCAACCACTCTCGACGAATAACATCTGATCTGCGCCGACCGCCGTCGTCTTCGCTCCATGGGCCTTTCAACAAAGTATGTTCAAAGCCTGCGGGGGCGTCTTGAGGAATGCGGTGGACCATGTTCAGAGGAAGGAAGAGTGGACGGACGCCATTGATTATGGTCTGACGGGGGTGAGTAGGATTGTTTGGAGAGATCCATGTTTCTGGATGCCCCATGAGCACGTACACCTCTTTTTTTCATATGTCACATACCTGTCCGCGCTTCAGACACCCGATAGTGGAAACACGCACACGGATTTCATTTTCCAATGCCCTCAGTACACATGCTGACCATCCACTCTTCAGCATATCGCCTTGACAGACAATTCCTCGTTTGTCACACTCACCCTGCTGGTCTTACTGTCTCGTCGTCCGATCCTGTCGCGATGAGTTCAACGCCTGCCCTATCTCTCATCGTCTGATCGAGAGGATTGATGCTGCGATGCGCACGAATTTGTTGGATGTGTTGGCGAGTGGTGACACCTGACAGGGTCTACAAACAGTGTAAAAGGTGGGCGAATAGAGGGACTAGTGGAAGTCGTAGAGAGATGCCTCCTGAAGCTTGAAGACTCAACAAGAGGATGTAATTCGTGTTCGGAGGTAGCGTTCACCAAGGGTTGTCAGGTAAGAGTGGGTGGAATGAGTGGGTAGTAAGAGTAGAAGGATGTTTTGTTGAGAGATGTCTGCGCTGCCACATTACTTCATCTCGTCCACCACAAGTCGACTCGTACGACCGACGAACAGCGCTGCGCACAACACCTACTCCATCGGGTTGCAACTCTCCAACATTCCCGAGGCGCATCGGAGTCGTCCTGCGACTAGTCTCCTTGTTGCGCCTCACAGGAACCGTCACGAGGTCTGAGAACGATTGATTTTGGGACCATAGTGCATGGTTCCTATGTTTAATTCAAGGGTTAAATTGACTGTCAAGTTTACTGTTCCATCGCAGTTTCATTCCGAAGCCATACGGAATATACACAAGACTCGGTGGTAAGACTTGGCACAACACGCTTGACCTGCACTCTCATGCCCTGAGCTCGCCAGTACGCCAAACGCGCACGGGGAGATGCACTGGTAGGTACATTTTTTGCGTCTTGCTGACGTTTCTCTCACTTGCCACTCAGCGGTTATTCCGTGTCCATTCCCACCAATCCCACCCTCGGTGTTAATGAACAGCATCCTTAGGTTCCACCCCACCCTCCAAGCGTAGAACTTGCGTCGTCCACCTTGACGAGTCTATGTGATATCATACAAGTTCATGCCATGATGCCCCAGGCAATGATGGGGTCTAGGGGACATCTAGTTCGTCGCACAGGTAGTTGGGCTAGGCTTAGGTGAGCACCTAATAGATGTATACGACAGAGGCCTGTCTCTCATCTGGTCTCGTATGCGATACTGGGGCTTCGGGTACCGTCATCCGGATTGGTCTGTCACAATAAGAAACGGGAATAGCACACTAATCACGACTGCTTTCTGGGAGAGCATCTGATGCTAAACACGCGAACAGTACCGGCCGGTTGGGTCTGGGACCGATCTGGACACATGAAGCACCGCTGTGTATGTGTCCCACTTCCGCTTTCCATCAACTTCAGCTCAGCTCGTCTAGCACACTGACAGGTCCCACAGGACGGGGGCTGAATCATATACGCCGCTAGGTGGCAAGCTCGCGAGAGGGGATGTCTACAAGGGTTATTATTAGGCATGCAGAGAGTAGTACTATGGGCCAACGCGGCGTTACAAGAATGTGTAGAACTGGATTTTGGGAAACATACGTAGCGATTTTGCATTGAGTGGGCGGAGTGGGCGTGTGTTGTCGGAGTTCCATCTTGGGAGGTGAGAACATCGGATTCCCCCTCTTGCCACATCGCTGCCAACGCAAGCGAACAACTATCGAAGCGCTCACACCATGGAAAACGAAGATCTCAGAAGGAAATTTGGACGGTTCAGAATTCTCATTATCGGCCGGGCGAACGCGGGCAAAACAACTATTCTCAAGAAAATCTGTGATTCTACGGAAGACCCAGAGATCTACGATAGCGAGGGGAAAAAGGTATGATTATTTCTGGTGTTGGTCTCACAGAATACTGATAGCTTGCGATCAGGTCGATCGTACACAGATCCAGGAATCTAGAGACGTGAGTGTAGGTCATTATCATTTATCCCATGTCGGCCAAATGTGTGTTAAGCGCGGACTACACAACATTGAAAACGAGATGGTATTCAAAAGCAACCCAGGGTTTGTTTTTCATGACTCGCGCGGATTCGAGGCTGGCAGCATCAAGGAATTTGAGCAGATGAAGACCTTCGTCACTGAACGTGCAAAAACCACTTTTCTCAAGAAACGGATTCATGCTATATGGTGAAGTGACTTAATCGTGCTAACAGAAAATGGGTGATAACTCCTTGCTGAACAGGTATTGCATCCCAATGGACCAGTACCACCGTGCTGTATTGAGTGCGGAGGAAAAGTTTTTTGATGAGTGTGACACAGGAAATGGTAAAGTTGGATCATCATTTGTTCACATCTTAATCACTTGTTAAATTGCAGTGCCTGTTGTGGTTGTGTTCACAAAATGTGATGCACTATGGGCTGCAGGTGTTGGGAAACTCAATATGAATGAGAGGAAGTTACCTGTGAATGAGCAATTCATGAGAGTCAAAGAGTATGTAAAGGATATGATGAGAGATAGTACAGCATGGGAAAGGCTGAGAACAAGAGAGTATCCCCCAAGAGATCATGTGGAATTGGAGAGTATGTGTGATATTTTGTCTTGTAACATGGTTTATTCATTTTTATATAGACATGCATCAACCTGAAAATGGATGTCAGGCTCTCTTAGAGAGAACCACAAAGGCATTGAATGAGGAAGGCCTGCAAAAGCTACTAATGACTACCCAGCATTCTAATATGCTACTTTGCATGAAGTATTGTGTGGAAAAGTGAGTGGAGGCAGTTGTATACATAGATACTGATAAAAATTGGATTCTTTGACAGAACATTACTACCAATTGTTGCTGATAAACAGAAGGCACTTTCAACATTTAGTAATGAGGAAAAACATAAGCTGTTTGATGCAGCAGCATCATGGTTTCCACACACTAAGGTAAGTAGTTCATTGATCACTTCAGAGTATGCCACATATTACTTTTCAATCCAATTACAATTGTCATAGGTCGGTGGAGTGGTTACTATTAAAAATTGGGACAATTTTGATCTCAGCATGTTTGTTCTATTCTGTTACATTCTGATTTACAGCAAGTAAGTGATCAAATTGTTATTGAGGAATTGAAAATGGTGCTGACCTCTGTCTGCCTGTACCACACTATTACTTTCTCATCCACAGTATGTAAGTGGTCTGATTGTGATCTGTGAATTGGTGCTGATGTCTGCCTGTCTGTTCCACCCTGTTACTCTCTCATTCATAGCTTGTAAGTGGTCTGATTGTCATTGGGGAATTGAAAATGGTGCTGATCTCTGCCTGTCTGTTCCACCCTGTTGCTCTCTCATTCATAGAAAGTAAGTGATCTGATGTCATTGGGAAATTGAAAATGATGCTGATCTCTGCCTGTCTGTTTCACACTGTTGCTCTCTCATTCATAGTGGGTAAGTGATCTGATTGTCATTGAGGAATTGAGAATGGTGTTGATCTCTGCCTGCCTGTTTCACCTTGTTGCTCCCTCATTCATAGCAAGTAAGTGGTCTGATTGTCAGTGTGGAATTGAGAATGATGTTGATCTCTGCCTGTCTGATCCACTCTGTTGCTCTCTTATTCATAGCAAGTAAGTGGTCTGATTGTCATTGGGGAATTGAGAATGGTGTTGATATCTGCCTGTCTATTTTAACCTGTTGCTCTCTCATTCATAGCGAGTAAGTGGTCTGATTGTCATTGGGAAATTGAGGATGGTGCTGATCTCTGCCTGGGTGTTCTGCACTGTTGCTCTCTCATTCATAGTGGGTAAGTGGTCTGATTGTTATTGGGGAATTGAGAATGGTGTTAATCTCCACCTGCCTATTTCACTCTGTTGCTCCCTCATTTATAGCAAGTAAGTGGTCTGATTGTCATTGGGGAATTGAGAATGGTGCTGATCTCTGCCTGTCTGTTCCACCCTGTTGCTCTCTCATTCATAGCAAGTAAGTGGTCTGATTGTCATTGGGGAATTCTAAATGGTACTGATCTCTGTCTGTCTGTTCCACCCTGTTGCTCTCTCATTCATAGCAAGTGAGTGATCTGATTGTCATTGGGGAATTGAAAATGGTGCTGATCTTTGCCTGTCTGTTCCACCCTGTTGCTCTCTCATTCATAGCTTGTGAGTGGTCTAATGGTCATTAGAGAATTAAGAATGTTGCTGATCTCTGCCTGTCTGTTCCACTCTGTTCCATCCTGTTGCTCTTACATTCATAGGAAGTAAGTGGTCTGATTGTCATTAGGGAATTGAGAATAGTGCTGATCTCTGACTGTCTATCCCACCCTGTTGTGCTCTCATTCATAGCTTGTAAGTGGTCTGATTGTTGTTGGAAAATTAAGAACAGTGCTGATCTCTGCCTGTCTGTTTCACCCTGTTGCTCTCTCATTCATAGGAAGTAAGTGGTCTGATTGTCATTGGGGAATTGAAAATGGTGCTGATCTCTGCCTGTCTATTCCACCCTGTTGCTCTCTCATTCATAGCAAGTAAGTGGTCTGATTGTCATCGGGGAATTGTAAATGGTGCTGATCTCTGCTGTTCTGTTCCACCCTATTGCTCTCTCATTCATAGGAAGTAAGTGGTCTGATTGTCATCAGAGAATTGAGAATGGTGCTGATCTCTACCTGTCTGTTTCATCCTGTTGCTCTCTTATTCATAGCTGGTAGATAGCCTGATTGTCATTGGAGAATTGAGAATGATGCTGATCTCTGCCTGTCTGTTCCACCCTGTTGCTCTCTCATTCATAGCAAGTAAGTGGTCTGATTGTCATTGGAGGATTGTGAATGGTGCTGATCTCTGCCTGTCTGTTACCTCCTGTTGCTCTCTCATGCATAGAAAGTGTGGTCTGATTGTCATTGGAAAATTGAAAATGGTGCTGATTTCTGCCTGTCTGTTCCACCCTGTTGCTCTCTCATTCATAGCAAGTAAGTGATCTGATTGTCATTGGAGAATTAAAAATGAGGCTGATATCTGTCTGTTCCACTCTGTTGCTCTCTCATTCATAGCAAGTAAGTGATCTGATTGTCAATGGGGAATTGAGAATGGTGCTGATCTCTGCCTGTCTGTTCCACCCTGTTGCTCTTCCATTCATAGCAAGTAAGTGGTCTGATTGTCATTGGGGAATTGAGAATGGTGTTGATCTCTGCCTGTCTGTTCCACCCTGTTGCTTTCTCATTCATAGCAAGTAAGTGATCTGATTGTCATTAGGGAATTAAGAATGGTGTTGATCTCCACCTGTCTGTTTCACCCTGTTGCACTTTCATTCATAGCTGGTAAGTGGTCTGATTGTCATTGGGAAATTGAGAATGGTGCTGATCTCTGCCTGTCTGATCCACCCTGTTGCTCTCTCATTCATAGCAAGTAAGTGGTCTGATTGTCATTGGGGAATTGAGAATGGTGCTGATCTCTGCCTGTCTGTTCCACCCTGTTCCTCTCTCATTCATAGCAAGTAAATGGTCTAATTGTTATTGGGGGGTTGAAAATGATGTTGATCTTTGCCTATCTGTTCCACCCTGTTGCTCTCTCATTCATAGCAAGTAAGTGGTCTGATTGTCATTGAGGAATTAAAAATGGTGCTGATCTTTGACTGTCTGTTCTACCCTGTTGCACTCTCATTCATAGCTTGTAAGTGGTCTGATTGTTGTTGCAGAATTGAGAATGATGCTGATCCCTGCCTGTCTGCTCCACCCTGCTGCTCTCTCATTCATAGCAAGTAAGTGGTCTGATTGTCATTGGTGAATTGAGAATGGTGCTGATCTCTGCCTGTTTATTGCACCCTGTTGCTCTCTTGTAGCAAGTAAGTGGTCAGATTCTCATTTGGGAATTGAGAATGGTGCTAATCTCTGCTTGTCTGTTCCATCCTGTTGCTCTCTCATTCATAGCAAGTAAGTGATCTGATTGTCATTGGGGAATTGAGAATAGTGTTGATCTCTGTTTGTTTGTTCCACCCTGTTGCTCTCTCATTCATAGCAAGTAAGTGGTCTGATTGTCATTCAGGAATTGAGAATGGTGCTGATCTCTGCCTTTCTGTTCCACCCTGTTGCTCCTTCATTCATAGCAAGTAAGTGGTCCGATTGTCATTGGTGAATTGAAAACAGTGCTGATCTCTGCCTGCTGTTCCACACTGCTGCTCTCTCATTCATAGCGAGTAAGTGGTCTGATTGTCATTGAGGAATTGAGAATGGTGCTGATCTCTGCCTGTCTGTTCCACACTGTTGCTCTCTCATTCATAGCGAGTAAGTGGTCTGATTGTCATTAGGAAATTGAAGATGTGGCTGATCTCTGCCCATCTGTTTTACCCTCTTACTCTCTCATTCATAGCTGGTAAGTGGTCTGATTGTCATTTGGGAATTGAGAATGGTGCTGATCTCCGACTGTCTGTTCCACTATGTTGCTCTTTCATTCATAGCAAGTGAGTGGTCTGATGGTCATTGGGAAATTGAGAATGGTGCTGATCTCTGCCTGTCTGTTCTACCCTGTTGCTCTCTCATTCATAGCTTGTAAGTGGTCTAATTGTCATTTGGGAATTAAGAATGGTGCTGATCTCTGCCTGTCTGTTTCACCCTGTTGCTCTCATTCATAGCAAGTGAGTGGTCTGATGGTCATTGGGAAACTGAGAATGGTGCTGATCTCTGCCTGTCTGTTCCATCATGTTGCTCTCTCATTCATAGCTGGTAAGTGGTCTGATTGTCATTTGGGAATTAAGAATGGTGCTTATCTTTGCCTCTCTGTTTCACCCTGTTGCTCTCATTCATAGCAAGTGAGTGGTCTGATGGTCATTGGGAAATTGAGAATGGTGCTAATCTCTGCCTGTCTGATCCACTCTGTTGCTCTCACATTCATAGGAAGTAAGTGGTCTGAGAGTCATTTGGAAATGGAAGATGGTGCTGATCTCTGCCTGTCTGTTCCACCCTGTTGCTCTCTCATTCATAGCAAGTAAGTGGTCAGATTGTCATTGGGGAATTGAGAATGGTGCTGATCTCTGCCTGTCTATTCTACCCTGTTGCTCTCTCATTCATAGTGGGTAAGTTGTCTGATTGTCATTGGAGAATTGAGATTGGTGCTGATTCCTGCCTGTCTGTTCCACCCTGTTGTGCTTTCATTCATAGGAAGTAAGTGGTCTGATGGTAATTGGAGAATTGAGAATGGTGTTGATCTTTGCCTGTCTGTTCCACTCTGTTCCTGTCTTGTTCATAGGAGGTAAGTGGTCAGATTGTCATTGGGGAATTGAAAATGGTTCTGATCTCTGCCTGTCTGTTTCAAACTGTTGCTCTCTCATTAATAGCAAGTAAGCAATCTGATTGTCAATGAGGAATGAAGAATGTTGCTTATCTCTGCCTGTCTGTTCCATTCTGTTGCTCTCTCATTCATAGGAAGTAAGTGGTCTGATTGTCACTGTGAAATTGAGAATGGTGCTGATTTCTGCCTGTTTGTTCCACCCTGTTGCTCTCTTATTCATAGTGGGTAAGTAGTCTGATTGTCATTGGGGAATTGAAAATGGTGCTGATCTCTGCCTGTCTGTTCCACCCTGTTGCTTTCTCATTTATAGGAAGTGAGTAGTCTGATTGTCATTTGAAAATTGAGAATAATGCTCATCTCTTCCTGTCTGTTTCACCCTGTTGCTCTCTTGTTTATAGCTTGTAAGTGGTCTGATTATCATTAGAAATTGAGAATGGTGCTGATCTCTACTTGTCTGTTCCACTCTATTGCTCTCTCATTCATAGTGGGTATGTTATCTAATTGTCATTAGGGAATTAAGAATGGTACTGATCTCTGCCTGTCTATTCCACTCTGTTGCTCTTTCATTCATAGTGGGTAAGTGGTCTGATTGTCATTAGGGAATTGAAAATGGTGCTGATCTCTGCCTTTCTATTTCACCCTGTTACTCTCTCATTCATAGGAAGTAAGTAGTCTTATTGTCATTAGGAAATTGAGAATGGTGTTGATCTTTGCCTGTCTGTTTCTGCCTGTCTGTTCCACCCTGTTGCTCTTTCATTCATAGCAAGTGAGTGGTATTATTGTCATTGGGAGATTGAGAATGGTGCTGATCTCTGCTTGTTTGTTCCACCCTGTTGCTCTCTCATTCATAGCAAGTAAGTGGTCTGATTATCATTGGGAAATTGAGAATGGTACTGATCTCTGCCTCTCTGTTCCACCCTGTTGCTCTCATTTATAGGAAGTAAGTGGTCTGATTGTCATTGGGAAATTGAAAATGGTGCTGATCTCTGCCTTTCTGTTTCACCCTGTTGCTCTCTCATTCATAGGAAGTAAGTGGTCTGATTGTCATTGGAAAATTGAGAATGATGCTGATTTCTGCCTGTCTGTGTTACTCTGTTTCACTCTGTTACTCTCTCATTAATAGCAAGTAAGTGGTCTGATTGTTGTCCAGGAATTGAGAATGATGTTGATCTCTGCTTGTCTGTCCCACCTTGTTACTCTCTCATTCATAGGAAGTAAGTGGTCCAGTTAGCATTGGGAAATTGAGAATGGTGCTGATCTCTGCCTGTCTGTTCCACCCTGTTGCTTTCTCATTCATAGCAAGTAGGTGGTCTGATTCTCATCAGGGAATTGAAAATGGTGCTGATCTCTGCCTGTATGTTCCACCCTGTTGCTCTCTTATTCATAGTGGGTAAGTAGTCTGATTGTTATCAGAGAATTGAAAATGGTGCTGATCTCTGCCTGTTTGTTCTACCTTGTTGCTCTCTTTTTCATAGCAAGTAAGTGGTCTGATTGTCATTGAGGAATTGAAAATAGAACTGATCTATGCCTGTCTGTTCCACCCTGTTGCTCTCATTCATAGCGAGTAAGTAGTCTAATTGTCATTGGAGAATTGAGAATGATGCTGATCTCTGCCTGTCTGTTCCATCCTGTTGCTCTCATTCATAGCAAGTGAGTAGTCTGATTATTATTTGGAAATTGAGAATGGTTCTGATCTCTGCCTGTCTGTTCCACCCTGTTGCTCTCTCATTCATAGCTGGTAAGTGGTCTGATTGTCATTGGGAAATTGAACATGATGCTGATCTCTGCCTGTTTGTTCCACCCTGTTACTCTCTCATTTATAGCAAGTAAGTGGTCTGATTGTCATTGGGAAATTAAGAATGGTGCTGATCTCTGCCTGTCTGTTCCACTCTGTTGCTCTCTTATTCATAGGAAGTAAGTGGTCTGATTGTCACTGTGAAATTGAGAATGGTGCTGATCTCTGACTGTCTGTTCCACTCTGTTGCTCTCTCATTCATAGGAAGTAAGTGGTCTAATTGTCATTGGTGAATTAAGAATGGTGATGATCTCTGCCTGTCTGTTTCACCCTTTTGCTTTCTTATTCATAGCAAGTAAGTGGTCTGATTGTCATTGGAGAATTGAGAATAGTGCTGATCTCTGCTTGTCTATTCCACTGTATTGCTCTCTTATTCATAGCAAGTAAGTGGCCTGATTGTCATTGGGAAATTGAGAATGGTGCTGATCTCTGCCTGTCTGTTCCACCCTGTTGCTCTCTCATTCATAGGAAGTAAGTGGTCTGATTGTCATTGGTGAATTGAGAATGGTGTTGATCTCTGTCTGCCTGTTCCACCCTGTTGCTGTCTCATTCATAGCTTGTAAGTGGTCTGATTGTCATTGGGGAATTGAAAATGGTGCTGATCTCTGCCTGTCTGTTCCACCCCATTGCTTTCTCATTCATAGTGGGTAAGTTGCCTGGTTGTCATTGGGGAATTGACAATGGTGCTGATCTCTGTCTGTCTGTTTCACTCTGTTGTTCTCTCATTCATAGGAAGTAAGTGGTCTGATTGTCATTAGGAAATTGAGAATGGTACTGATCTCTGCCTGTCTATTCCACCCTGTTGCTCTCCCATTCATAGCTTGTAAGTGGTCTGATTTTCATTGGGGAATTGAAAATGGTGCTAATATCTGCCTGTCTGTTCTGCCCTGTTGTTCTCTCATTCATAGCAAGTAAGTGGTCTGATTGTCATTGGGGGATTGTGGATGGTGCTGATCTCTGACTGTCTGTTCCACTATGTTGCTCTCTCATTCATAGGAAGTAAGTGGTCTGATTGCCATTAGGGAATTGAGAATGGTGCTGATCTCTGCCTGTCTGTTCCACTTTGTTGCTTTCTCATTTATAGCAAGTAAGTGGTCTGATTGTCATTGGGGAATAGAGAATGGTGCTGATCTCTGCCTGTCTGTTCCACCCTGTTGCTCTCTCATTCATAGCTTGTGAGTGATCTGATTGTCATTGGGGAATTGAGATTGGTGCTGATCTCTGCCTGTCTGTTCCACCCTGTTTTTCTCTCATTCATAGTGGGTAAGTGGTGTGATTGTCATTGGGGAATTGAGAATGGTGCTAATCTCTGCCTATCTGTTTCACCCTGTTACTCTCTCATTCATAGCTGGTAAGTAGTCTGATTGTCATTGGAGAACTGAGAATGGTGCTGATTTCTGCCTATCTGTTCCATCCTGTTGCTTTCTCATTTATAGCGAGTAAGTGGTCTGACTGTCATTGGGAAGTTGAGAATGGTGCTGATTTCTGCCTGTCTGTTTCACCCTGTTGCTCTCTTATTCATAGCAAGTAAGTGGTCTGAGTGTCATTGGGGAATTGAGAATGGTGCTGATCTCTGCCTATCTGTTCTACCCTGTTGCTCTCTCATTCATAGCAAGTAAGTGGTCTGATTCTCATCTGGGAATTGAGAATGGTGCTGATCACTGCCTGTCTGTTTCTCCCTGTTGCTCTCTCATTCATAGGAAGTAAGTGGTCTGATTGTCATTAGGGAATTGAGAATGGTGCTGATCTCTGCCTGTCTGTTCCACCCTATTGCTCTCTCATTCATAGCAAGTAAGTGGTCTGATTCTCACTTGGAAATTGAGAATGGTGCTGATCTCTGCTTGTCTGTTCCACTCTGTTCCTCTCTCATTCATAGGAAGTAAGTGGTTTGATTGTCATTGGGGAATGGAGAATGGTGCTGATTTCTGCCTGTCTGTTCCACCCTGTTGCTCTCTCATTTATAGGAAGTAAGTGGTCTGATTGTCATTGTGGAATTGAGAATGGTGCTGACCTTTCCTGTCTGTTCCACCTTGTTACTCTTCCATTTATAGGAAGTAAGTTGTCTGATTGTCATTGGGGAATTGAGAATGGTGCTGACCTCTGTCTGTCTGTTCCACTTTGTTGCTCTCTCATTCATAGCAAGTAAGTGGTCTGTTTGTCATTGGGGAATTGAGAATGATGGTGATCTCTGCCTGTCTGTTCCACTCTGTTACTCTCTCATTCATAGCAAGTAAGTGGTCTGATTGTCATTGGGGAATTGAGAATGGTGCTGATCTCTGCCTGTCTGTTTCATCCTGTTGCTCTCTCATTCACAGGAAGTAAGTGGTCTGATTCTCATCTGGGAATTGGGAATGGTGCTAATTTCAGCCTTTCTGTTCCACCCTGTTGCTTTTTAATTCATAGTGGGTAAGTCATTGGGGAATTGGGAATGGTGCTGATCTCTGCCTGTTTGTTCCACCCTGTTGCTCTTTCATTCATAGGAAGTAAGTGGTCTGATTGTCATTGGGGAATTGTGAATGGTGCTGATCTCCACCTGTCTGTTCTACCCTGTTGCTCTCTCATTCATAGCAAGTAAGTGGTCTGATTGTCATTGGGTAATTGAGAATGATATCAAAACTTTCCTTTCATTGTCATCTCATTTATAATTAGTTTGTATGTATTTCTCCAGTTGTATCTTCTTTTAAGATATGTTTATATTTTCTATTATAGATGGTATATATCCAATTATTCCAGCCAACAAACAATTTCACTCATGATGTCATGTCTAGAAAGTATGTTATTTTTTTATTCTTTTTAGTGTATTAAACTTCATATCTTAAAGCAGGTATGAAATTTATTTATTCTTTTTTTTAATCTCACTATCATATAGCTGGTGTGTCTCAATTATCATATATGAGACTAGATACTGATCTTATACATTAGGATGTAAGTTTTTATTTATTTTTGACAAGGCTACCTGTCATGATTATTATTATATCTTAGGAAGAGGTATGAATAAATTTTCATTTCTCATTGTATTATTGTATTATATTTATCTCTTTTAATATGTCACAGATTGTGTGTTGTTTTTGTCATGTTTTAAAAAAATTAATTTAGACTACACAGGTGTCATTTTCCACATCAGAAGTAACTCTCTTATGATTCACTATTTTCTTTGTATATGACTCCACACAATGGTCAGGCTTTAGGAAAGACAAGCATGCTATCTAGTTCAGCCCTTGATGTATGTTTGTTTCTTTATACTCATGGTAACTACTTGACATACCATAGATCTCACTTCCATTTGGTGCATGGAAGAAGGCTTTGAGGAATGGCACTGGTCAGATTTTTATAATATCATTTTGTATAATTATTGATATTTGTAGGTTTTGCTTTGATTTTGGAACACTCCTTCTTCCTACACCAGCAACAGGTTCAGGATCCTATTCAAACTGCAGCTAAGCAGTACATTTCATCTGGAACATCTGCTAGAGTTGCTCAATCACTCACAAAGTTCTATCCTAAATACACACCAGAAATGGAGAAAAGGGAATTGTCTCAGATCATCATGAATCTGATCTCTGATCATCTCATCTGTAAGTAATAAGAGTCTTATTTATGATTACTTGTTGAAAATCTTATAGCAAAGAATATCAACAAGTGATATCATTGAAGAGTTGGAATGTCTTGTAGGATAATAGGGTTGTCATGTATATGTACTATGGTGAAGGATATCATGTTGAAAAGATTAGGGAAATCTATAACATCTGCATCAGAAAATCATTGAGAAAAAGATACACCTATATATAGCTTTATCCAAGACATAAAGTCTTCAATATCTATAATAATGATACACATTAAGACAATGCTTTATACTGCATGGGTGTGTTCATAGCAGAGATCATGCTTGATATTCTTACTATGTTGATCATATAAAGCTATATAATAGCACTTGATCATAAGTAACTTTTATAACATTTATATCAGCCTGATAGATATTACATTCATGATCAAGTATATTATAATTTCATATAATATAAGAGATGATCAAAGATTATCATCAATATCATTAGATGTACAAAGATGAAATAAAATGACAATTAATGTTATTGAAAAGACCCAAATGGTTTTGAATGGTTCCATAGTATAATATAACTCTGATTTATCCATTCTATCTACAACAGAAGACCATACTACTAGCTATACTACCATTATACTGCCCTTTAAACTACCGAAAAAGCGAAAATAAAAGTGAAAATTTCACTTACAGTCAAGTTCACACAAGTGTATACTTATCTTAGTATAAACTCTAAGTACTAAAGACTTAGAGTGACTCTTGACTCTGAGGATGAGATGCAGAGTCAAGAGTGAAGAAAACAGAAAGAGACAGAGGTTGAGTTTATTAGGTTCTATACAGTTATTACAAATATTTCCCACACCTTCGGCTAATTTCGATGATAACTGATGATAGAGATGATAGAGATGATCAGAACAACATCAGATTGAATGGAAACTATCATTGAATGACATTATGATATTTATTGATCAGAAAGGGATATATCTTATTATATTATATCAAAATGATTCAGAGATGATCAACAAGTAATCATAATGTTTATCATATGATCAGTATATGAGATACATTATAAGACAAATGATTATGATTAGTGTATGATCTGTGTATGATCTGTAAATTATACATGTTGTCAGATTAATATCAGACAGACATAGGAACTATCAAATGTAAAAAGGCTCCCATATAATATAATTTTTTATCTTATCAGCATCTTTATGATTTATAAATGATCATGATATATATACATATACCTATACATATCCAAATGATTTAGGTATATCATAAATATCTGGAAATATATATTCCTCCACAATTTCCTGATAGGCTTGTCAATCAATTACTTGTATTCTTAAACCTTCTCATGTCTTTGTATTACTGGTACATTAATTGTGGATCCAAGTCTACAATAGTAGAATTCAGCTCTTGCCCAACACTTCAATTGAATACACACATTAGACTCACACTCTGAGCCATATTGCCCATAGTATATCTATGATGTAGGTTATGGAGGATGAGTGGTGACAACAGGGTGTAAGCAATAGCCAAACAGCTGGTGACAGTGCAACAATAGAGCAAAAGAAAGTGCTGATAGAAAACAAATGATTCAGACTGTACAGACAGTTATCCCATAACCTCTCATTTTAATAATACTTGATGAACACTCACTGCCAGCCCAAGGTGTATGACTAAAAATTTGAGATGAAGGGTTGTATAAAGCTATGGTAGGTCTCACTCCTTGCTTTGCTCACAGGACAGACAGTTTCAAAGTCTGTATTTGAATGAGTAGGTAGGCAAGGGGGTGAGATTCTGATTCTACAGATCACAACTCCCCCCTTTTATACTACAGATCATGTAGACTATAGTAGGTAATTAAATAGAATAAGATATTGGATAAATCACCCCTTAACAATGAAGTGAGACAGTGCAATGTGTGCAACATAAGTTACATGTGGCCACATAGGTAATAGGGGCTATCACCCAAATAGGTTAAGGTGATTCTCAGACACCTTACACCCTCCCCTTGTGAGACATTGCATGTCTCAAGTCACAACAAAATGAATAAAGTGTATATTTGGGTATGCTCTAGGTGTCAGTACAACAAAAGAAACAAAAGTAGATTAGAGCATTGAGTTTGATCATATAGTACAAACAAAAAAGAAAAAGAAAGAAGAAATGACATCAGGAAATTGGTGAAGTAATGATATATCCAGTTATTGCTTACACTTGAATTTCACAAAGATATAATGATAATACTTGATCATAGATTGTAATTTAATTCTCATAAAGGCTATTAAATGACATTAGATTACCTTGATATGTGAGACTGATGCTATAAGTATCATCCATGGGAGACATAGTAGAAGTGGATCATTCAGCTGAAAATCACCTCCTTAATGTCAACCCATAGATAAAAACCTGCCTTTGTGATAGTATTAGATCAACTTTTGATCAGCATTTTGTCAGAAATAAATAAAGTAGCTATTTATTGGCAATTGAATTTCAGCAATATATAAGAGGAGAATATTTGATCAGAGGCTACTACTTTATTCTCATTAGAATGACATTGGATATCCTTGGTACATCAGGCTGATAATATTAGTATCAACCATGGAAGATATGACAGGTGTTGATCATATAGCTGGAAACCATCTCCTTAATGTCATTACACACACAAGAACTTATCTTTATAATATATAAGATAAAGCTCTGATCAAAATTCTGACAGATGTATTCAACCAGCAGAAGTGGGCCATCAAGTGGCAGTACAAGTCCTCAGTCCTAGTCTACTTGGTCTTTTTCATAACTAGTAGCTATACATAGCTATGAAAGCTTTTTTTATCATTATTATAGTTCAATAATATCTTTTTCATTTTACTATTGGCATTTACAAGGTATAAGACAATTCTATGGGTATCATATTGAGATACTCTATAGGAACTCATTAAACACTATGTATTAGATCTAGTAGCTAAGGAAATACCTATAGAAACTCAGTAGACACTAAAGAACCTATGGTAGGAAGAGAAACTCTCAATGTATGCTCTAAGCTTATGTAATGACTACCATAAATGGAATATAGACTCTAACACTCATCCTCAAGCATGAAACTGACAGTGAATATGATTGCCCAAAGAAAAGAAGGGGTAAATGTAAAGTTAAGAAAAGGAATACCTATGTAAAGCATTCTATGGAACACTCATATATGTCTGTAATGTTGTCTATTGAGGTTGTATTATGCAGTACTGGCATAATTACTTGATTTGGAAAGTTGTAGCTTTGCCATTGGTTGTCCACTGATGTACACATTCATTGTCCTCAGTATTTGCACCATTTGTGCAGTAGGTAGATGGGTATAGTAAGTTTTCCAGCCTCTGTAGTGTGTTTCTGACACATATGAGTCACTAAGCTTGGTTATAGTGTGGCCATTTGCATTAGTAAGTCAATCTGTGTAATCTGGCATGACTGACTCTTGTAGGTCATGATTGTGGCATCTGAGATTGTTGTAGTCACCTAAAATAGTCAATGAGTGACCTGAGGTGATGATGGACTGCCTTGATGTTGAACGAGATAGTACATTGTAGTTCATACTTCTAAATAGGTAGATTAAGTAATCATACTGGTAGTATAGATATTTCAAACTCCACAGCTGAGTTCTAATTAACTCTTGTTCTAAAACCATTATAAGCATCAACCACACTCAACAACTCAACACAATGGTGTATAGCAGTGTTCTATCTTGCTGAACCTTCATATGCTCAACAGGTTATAAGCCCTGATGCATGAATGGGCACTATAGGGAACCTATGTCAGTATGACCTACTGACATTTTTTCATTAATAGAAACTATGTCTTCTGCTATTGCCTCCACCTCCACCACTCATCTCCACATTTTCAATAAGATTGGATACCACGAATGGCACTCCACCATAGTCAACCATCTTAAGGCTACAGGCTCTACCTGGGTCCTCAAGGTCTCTGCTCCTACTGTCCTCAGTACTACCTCCACTGCCAAGGAACATTGTCAATACACTGACTGGTACTCCAACAACAACAAGATTGTCAGAACCATCCTCACTACCCTCTCTCCTGCTCTTCAGCAGAAATACAAGTCCAAGGTCATAGGTGAGGATCTCTTCAACACTATAAATGATAACTTCAACAAGACTGAGATCCCTCAGGTCTACTTGGACTTTAAGGCAATGATGGAACTTGCTATCCCTGCATCCTCTAATCCTACCCTCATGTTTGCTTGCCTTGAGCATCTTTTCTCTAAGCTCAAAAAGGCTGGTTACAAAATCTCTGCCAAGCTCTAGACTATAATAGTCCTGTCAAAGCTCTTCTTCTCATATATCAACATTGCTCAGAATGCTCTTCAGGAGAAGGATACCAGTGGGAAGGTGAAGGACTTGACCTTTGCAAACATTCAAGTCACCATCAAATTACAATTCAAACAATTGATGATGATGGGCAAGGGGAAAGCTCCTCAGCAAGCTAACAAGATTTCAGCCATCAAGTGTAAGGATGCTGATCCCTCCTTCCAGCAGCAGTAGCAACCAGGTGTATCCTCTGGATTGCAGTCAGGAAGCAGTACACAGAAGGAGAAAAAAGGCAAAGGTGGACAAGGACAACAAGGCAAACACCTTACTAAGAAGTAACAAGAAGGCCAAGCCCATCTGGGCTTCATCCAAGAGGATCAAACCCTCTTTGCTCCTGTCACTCACATTGCTGATGTCCTGGCAACAGTGGACCCTCAGGCTCTTGCCCACCAATCTCCTCAGATGTACCAAGGCCAAAGCAACTCTTCTGTGTTCAAAGAGGTTCAAAGAGTGTTTTTATATGTGCAAGAAATGAACCTGGCCACTATGTCTGAGAGCATCCACTCTCTGTCCACTACCATTCTCCTCCTCAACTGGATTGACTGGTCAGATATATGCTGTGACCTCTCACCTGTGCCATCTCGTCCTCCTTCCTCTTCTCTCAAATGTTACCTCTGTGAGTGTCTTGAAACTGATTGGGACACTCTCTTCTCTGATATTTTCTCTGGCTCTAAAGCCATTAGGGAAGCAGAGGAAAGTGGAATGTGGTTCAACAGTTGCCTAGATTACACTCCAATTGAAGGCACTTCAGTGCAACTCAACAAAATCATTGAGGAGGAAGAAGTCTCCTATCAGACCTTCTCATCAGATATGCAAACAGATTGTCCATTCACAATGGAAGACCTGGAGAGTCCTCCTTCAAAATGGACAAGATGGGAGATTAGCATTGTTGCCACCACCTGGGACAATGAGGACCGGGTTGATATTTATGAATCTGATGATGAGTGAGATCCCTATCCAAAGTATGTCTCTTATCCTTTCATCATGGCCAATCCATCCTCATCTGAACACACTGCAACAGTACATAATAATGTCTTGGACTGCACTCTGTCTACAGTATATACATCTGTACCTGTAGATATGACAATAGACACTGTGATTTGTGTACATGGTTTGAAACATAAGTGTGAGAGATGTACTAACATGAATCCACTATGGATTCTTGACTCAGGTGCTTCAATACACTTTACACCTGACAGAAGTGACTACATCACTTATACTCCTTTGAAAAAGGAAGACCATATGCCAGTATTTACAGCTGCTGGAGTCCTACATGTTGTAGGTGTTGAAATTACTAGTGTATTAACATTAGTAACAAGTACTAATCATTTGTCTGTCACATTAATGATTAGTAGTGTCTGTCATGCTAATAATCATTAGGATAAGAATCCTAATGATGTCCATCACACTATTAGCAAATTATCCTAATAACACTAGGTTAATAAATACATTAGTATCATTAAGTAATGATACTAATCACTATTCCTAATATATGTACCTCATATGGAATAAGTGACACATGTTGATCATTAATGATTGACATTAACATAACACTTTTGATCCTAGTCAATCCTGATTGATCCTATGATCCTAAAGATTTCTATTGATGATCTGAACAATAGGAAGTATTAGCTATTGTCCTGTTGACATATCCATTGTTCTAATACTAGAACAATGGAGTCTACATTAGGGGAACAATAGATAGATAGATTGTCCTACAACAATTCATAGATCAAACTCAGTTATCTCAGACTGAATTCTAGATATATATATGATACTTTTGTACATGAAA